>MU870499.1:10043-21882 GCA_036418205.1 Ostertagia ostertagi | reverse complement strand
TGCTTTTCGGTTGAGGACGATTTTTCAGCTGCATTCGCTGCGAAATACTGCGGCAGGAATGCTTTGAAGAGAGCATTGACCATGCTCACATGCTTTTGTCACTCTTCCAAAACCATCCCTAAAAGTTTCGCAAAATGAAGTAGTAAATGCGCAAAGTTTCCCCGGCAACGTAACAAAACGTGGGAGGAGGCTGCGGCTAGAAAACACTTTCAACCCTGTGGCCATGGTTTTTCGAATATGCCTGTACATGGTCATGACTTGCAAAAATTACACTAACGATAGCAGCCTCAAACACGAATGGTCGATGTCATAATACACAATTACTAGGCGTGAAATATCTGTGATCAAGAATGATGGTATCAGCTCTTGCACTTGCAATTATAGAGAAGCTTAGGATAGCTTCAAGACTTACAACAGCTTGTTCTCTGGGACACTTAACTGTGATGATGCGATGATATTAGATATCTTGCTAGAAGTAGACATCTGAGGTCCGTTTTCGTACGAAACAAGTCTCCAAAAACTCGGGAGCTTTTTTGTCCCAGGCCAGTTATGCTAACGCTTTGCTATCCTTACGAGCGTAATTCTATTGACCTTCAGTCAAGGGAACTTGTGGCCTAGTCATCAGCTTTTGATAGGCTTATATGAAACCTCTCATAGCAACTCTGCTTCTCTACGCCCACGGGTCTGATCGCAATCAGGATTGAGTCTTTGGGGAGATGAAGATCAAAGTCGAGCAAGGCCAACACCCTGCAGTGAACAAGCCACCACCATGTGATCACGCTTCATATCTTGCCATACGATGCGCAGCTTACCCACCTTGTGGTCCCCCTTCCCAACAAGCTTACCCTTAGGTGCTGCACCCACGTGAGAAAACCCAGGAAAGCAGAAAATATGAGTTAGACAGCGCCAATTCCGAAAGTTAATGTCGTCTTCGTAATCAGGACTTCAGATAAGCCCTACACACAGGCCTACACCGAATTTGGTGGGAAGGGCCGCCTTGACAATGTGGTGTCACCGTTGAAAATAAACATCATTTTTTTCATCAGGGTATCGAATTACCTCTATAGGCAAAGTTTCGACGAAAAATAAAACTTTGGGATTTTGGGGCAGTAATACTGGAATAGTGTCTAACATTTTAACAATTTTTGTAAAATAGCCACTCCTCGGCAAAGCTCGAGCAACCCAATGTACTAATGAAAAAATTAATAACAAAGTCTATCTTACAGCTATTTTGAGATCCCACCTTCTACTTGTATTATTTCTTTGTAATATTATTTTTCCAGTTGGGCTTCCGTCTAAGGGCACGTGCGAAACGGAAGTCGAACTAATTCTTTGATTATTCCCCCTAAAAATTTCTAATTTCTATGTTTTTGCTCAATCCTAACCTTTTTATTTGTAATCTGTGCTTGTTATACACGATTAAGTGAACCGAGTGCATCTCGACCTCTGAGCTCCTAGTTAATGGCATCAGTTGCTATAGAACTGATTCTTTGTTTTGTTTCAAAGGAGTGCAACGAGGAATATTGGTGGTGGAAAAGGCAAAAAGCCCCATGGAACACTAAATTTCCCTTAGGAGGCCGGCCGTAGTACGACGGAGAGACACAGCGCTGCGAGGAGAGGGAGAACGCGAGATAGTACGTCGTACGCGAGAGGACGCAGAGACCACGTATGCCGTGGTTGATACGCTGGCAGCACGGCAGCACACAAGGCAAGGCCTTAGCGTCTTAGCCTCCCAACTGTCATGCCTCACCCCTTGGGGACGTCTCTTTCTCAATCGAGAAGGTACTGGCTCTTGGGATCTAATTCCGACTCGTGGCTTCAAAGGACGAATTCATGATGAAAAAGCAACTCATTTCAAATTGACCTACGGATGGAGAGTGGTACACGAAAGAAGGCAAAACCATGAGAAACCCGAGAAACGGACCCTTCCCCCGTTGATTTGTGCGTTGATGCGACTTACATCGCCGTGCCCTCCTCAACACCACGCTCTCTCTGCTATCGAATCAATCGCCACGTATAGACCTACGGCGAGCGATCAGTCGATGGGCGCGCACTGGCTCACCGCGCCAAGTCCGTGGGTCCCTAAACTAGGTGAATTACTCCTTCGACCTCCTTTCTAATCGTGAATTCGTCCTTCAAGGTCTATAGAACTTAGACCCGAGCCAGATCTGATTAGGTGATAAGAATCATCACATTTGCCCCTTTTGCAGCTCAACAGGCAATTATCACACTGAATCTGAGCTGTTGGAAACAGGTAGTTCTCCAAAATCAGCAAGTACAAAGAATTATATGTTTTAGTGGGTTCATAGAAGGGAAAGAGTACTCTTCCTTGATCGACTATAATTGGGCAATCCCATGAGCATGTGTTCTAATCTAAATCTTAGAGCATTTCGAGTCAGGGTAAAGAAAAGGAAAGCGGGAAGAATTCCTCGAGAACGATCCCACCACCTTCATTGACGCCTTCCTTTCCAAACGAAAAATCTGCAGAAGAATGTTCCGTAAAATTCCTCCTAAAGTGAGCCCAACTAGCCCAAATTCACGTTGACTCTGGAGAAATGCTTTAAAATTTTTTGGAACTTTCTAAGCAAGTCGATAGAGTATGGTGCGCTGGTTGCAAAAATAGACATCAAGACTGAGATATGAGCATTCTAGGAAATTCGCGAGCTTCTATAAATTTTGCAAGAGGAAGAGACATTCATGAGGAGAGCTAAACTGCTTGGATCACAGCCGGCGTGTTTTTTAGGGTTTCTGATTTACAGGCAGCTATTGTGCGCATCACATCCAACACAGGAACCATTCAAAGAAATCACAGACCTTGGTCGTTGCGTCAAAATTGTATATTTTGAGCATGCATTTGAATGCCTCAAGGGTTTCGTGTGAAAATAGCGCATGTGAACGGGCGAGTTGTCGCACAACACTTCATTCATTTATGGGAGTTGTTTATTGTGCATTACGTTGTGCCCACTTGTTCCCACTCGTTGTGCACACTCCACTAACCCTTAGACTACGACTTTCTTGAGAGTAAGTTATCGGAGTGTTCTGCGAAGTATCTAACTGATCATGCACAAAAATTTGGCTGACGTCCTCAGATCTGAACTAGGATTTGATCCAGAAACTAAGCGCGCGGCAGCAGATCCTCTTGCCACCACACCATCTTCTCTCGAATGAGTTTTCTCGTGATATAAACTAGTAATTCGATAACCGTTTGCAACTACAGAATGTCAGAATCCTGAAAATTGCGGTCTTCAGCCCTGTCATCAAACAACGCGCCGTCCTATTACGGATTAACTGATGATAAAGCTACCCATGTGTCTTGATCGTTTGCTAATGTTGCTCCTGGTGCAAAAACTTGGTGAGACACTCAAGCCATTAACGCAGGTAGGAGGAGTGTACGAAGCTTGTGGAAAGTTCCTTTTGGGAAGTTGCTCACACTGAGCAGTGACCTGCGGTGCGATTTGCTTTATTCACTTGTACAGGACGACTCAATTGAACGAGTAACGATTGTTTTCCTAGTGAGAATCATGAAGTGTCTGCATGTGCACAATTCAGCCATTAAGCGAGCTCTTCTGTCCAAATGAGTCACAAAACTGTGGTAGTGTCTTTGACTAAGGAAGTGGTACACATGTGTACCACCAGTAGTCAAAGGATTACCTAAAGTTTAATGTGCTACAGTGATGTAGAATATTGGACTGCTTTTCTCGGAACGCTGAGAAGTTTATTCAGAACACGTGAGCCAAAGATTGTAAACGCACTATCTTTTGAATCACTTATCACATTTCATCAAGAAATAGGCGAATCTTCTAGCGTACGATGGCCCAATAGAGTAATCCCCTGGCTTCACACCTGCGTTCCACGACTCGACGAATGCACTCATATTTGCCTGTAAAATTATTTTAATTCCGTCATACCGTGCTCGATTTTGTGATATTCTTATTTATATTTATTTGATATTTTTCTTGCATCCATTCATGAGAAGAGATATTTTGTGCACATATCAAGAGGTTGCACTGATTTTTGTCGCTCAGGATAAAAGCAGCCCAATCACATGCCAAATGTAAAATATAATTGAAACATATCTTTCACGCGATTGTATATATGTAGCATAGTTGCTCCTCACCATGGTTCTATAGCTAAACTTGTTCCTTGATCTACAAGTCGAATCTTAATTTGAAAGAATAAATGGGTAAAACGATGAACTGCGCACCAGGAAGAACTATCACCCTTTCTTGTTTTGCAGAAGGGAATAGCTGAGCACACGACTTCTCTTACAAACACGTGCTGATTATTTCTCATCCTAAATTGTCCGCTAAATTTGCGTGAAATAACGAAAAATGAGGAAAGTACCTCTAAAAACTGAAGCCAATAATTGAGGCGCTTAGCAATCAGGTTGTCGAGGAGTTTGTTGTCAACTACGTCTTCATGTTGAAGTATAAATTTGAAACGTTCACAAAAAATGTAGACGAACGATTGCTACTGCTCTTTTCAGAGCATTTCTGTTGTAGCACTTCACAGTAATTAAGTATAGCTGGCAAAACGTCCTTCACTTGAAGCAGAGCGAATGCCTCCGCTTCTATAGTACCAGAAAGCGCGCCAATGGATGCGATGGAGCAAGAGCGTGAGCACTGTGATGGAACGTGAAAATCAGGAAATGCAAAAATTAGCCCTCAGTGAGGATCGAACACTACCCCTGGTTTCGAAAAAAAAAAGAATTTTAAAATTCCTAAGCCGCTCAGAAAAATGCCCTTAGTTTTATGATCACAGCGCGTGCTTCTTCATGCATACAAAACTATTATGAAAAAACGCTTCATGTCCTGAAAGACCTAAATGGTTTGCGTGAAATCTTGTTTGTAGAAGGAACGCTAGAAATCGCTAATGGAATTAGTAATTACCACGAGGATCGTGCCACACAGCTGAGGAGAAAATATGTCTGCCTGAACTTCCCAATTTTATGAATTTTCTTCTAGAGGTCATCGGGCGACCTCGAAAAATACAGTTTGCCTTGCGCTGCTTTCAGTTTGAAGGTGCCACCACGAAGCTGCTGACCTTTCCCTTTATCACTGAACCTGCCATTGTTAGGTGTCGGTTACCGCGCAAAGTCACTCTAGTATTTTGTTAACAACTCAGAGGAATTTGTAGAGTTAAGGCTTTAGCTGTCAAAGCTCCGGAATTTTTTGGCTAGGGTAGTGCAGCTTGTGGATTTCTTATAACACACAACCCAGTCACTTCAGGGGTGAATGCAGAATGTTCAATGGAAGAAGGTCTCGGAAAACCAGGAGTGAGATGTGAGACCGTGTTTTGAACCGGAATGTGAGACACAAACTTCAAATTCATTTCAATGCACTCTGAAGCGCTTTGACAAGTAGCGGTTATTCCGTACAGACTCATTTTCAATGAACTCGGGTGTAGGTAGATAGAAAGATAGGTCTAAGATGCTAGGGATCACCTTCATATGAGGAGCTAGCCCTCGGCTAGAGAGGCCCATCGATGCACAGCGAATTATGTGAGATCCCTCGACCATCGCCTCACTGTTCCTCTATGCGTTGAAAAGATCCCAGTTGGTACAAGCGAAGGGGAAAGCTCAGCAAGAACTAGATTTCAAAAAAATTGAAATCATAGTCACGGAAACCAGTGTTGAAGGGCAGACTGTATGTTTAGATAGGCTGGTTTGCGTACCACATACTCCGCAAAACATGCCTTCGCTTCCAATACTTTTAGGAACTTTTACAGAAATAAATATAAAGTTCACTGATTATGGTACAACATCATATTCACATAAATGCAACGTACCTCTATCGAAACAATACCAAATATTTTGGCACCAAACTGATAAGTTTGTTTCTTTGTAGGTGAAAGGCACTTGAATTGAATAGTCCATGCCTAGATCACCACCGCTCTGCAAAGTTTCGCATTACTATCAAAACGTGCTACTTTTCCAGAAGCTGGAACGTTGCCTCGATGAAACCCACAAATTTTGGGCCGAACCATTTTGTGACGTTCTTCACAAAACCTTCCCCATACGATGAAAGCTTTTGGTATTTTAGATCTGAGGTGATGGTACAGCCGGGGTCTGAAGAGGCATCGGTGAAGCTACACGCTACGCAGAGAGCGATTGCTAAGGTGAGCAGGAGCATACTGGACGATGCTGGTATGGAAATCGCTGTACAAAGGCAGTCGTTAACGAGCTGGTGACTCATTCACGCCGGCTTTTAAGCTCCACATCCCTCCAATAATGTTCAGGAATCGTGTGCACTTCATTGTTTTCGTATCTTTTGTGCAATAACTGACAAATATACAAGGGTATGGAAAAAATCACGCGCATCGTCGACTATTCAATTAGAGGCATAATTCATGATAAAAATTAGCTTATTGGAAATAAGGGTGGAGGTGGTCAGTGGGACCGGGATAAAAACCATTTGAAACGGTCCGGAACCTGAGAAATGGGCCCCTTCCTTGCCCGTTGATTTGCGCATTGATGCGACTCATCGCTGTGCCCTCTTCAACACTACGCTCTCTCTGCTATCTAATCACTCGCCACGTATAGACCTGCGGCGAGTGATTAGATAGTCGGTGGGCGTACCCCGCCAACCGCGCCAAGAGTGAGCCATGCTAGATCGCCGAGGTCAAATCTTTCGCTGCCAATTGCGCGTCGGTCAGCACTCAGGAGGTCCGCCTGTCTCCCAACTATGCAATTTTCCCCTTTTTGACCTTGTTCCTATCGTAAACTTCTCCATTAAGGAAGATAAACCCTTTACAAACGAAATAATTGAATGGTTCGTTTCGCTCCTTCCTCAGACGAACCTTATTATTTCGTCAATCCCCGGAGCTCATCAGTGAGTTGGGATTGGCGAAATAAAGACACAGGGGAAAGACGAAAAAAATATTGACGTACAATTTTCATGCAGAGGAGCATGCATTTGAGTTAATTGTATATAACTTAAATGCAGTATTAAAATATAAATTGATTGAAGTATGCAAAAAATTTTAAATAAAAAGGTGGAAAAGTTTGTTTGTGTTAGTTAATTAATATTTTTATAATTATTAGCTGTTGAGATTTTGCAACATTCTAAACTTATTTTCAAAAATGCACCTAAGTATATTAGATATGAATGTGGCAAATACGGAACAAGCGTTAGCTATTCCAAGCGTTTCAGTGTATATATAAAGTTCATATCTCGAAGTCCGATTGGGCGTGTCACCGGAAATGACGTGGCAGCCACCTCACTTGATAGAATTCGCGCGGATAAGCTACTTCCAGCATGCATGGATGATATCCAGTGAACCGTTTCATAGGCTGTCCTTCTTTGCAGAAGCTCACCGTTTGATACGCGCAGTGGAGTGCGGAGCTAAAGTGGTGTCCTGTAAACAACCACCATGCATCGAATGTCAGTGTAATTTAGCGGTCGGATTGTGTTTGATGTTGAAATAGAAACACCCAGTACTCGTTATCGTATTTCTCTTAACATCCGCCATACGTTCTAAGAATTCTGGGGAGCGTTGCGGTCTAATGTGTTTTAGGACCAAGATGACAACGCAAACGCATTGAAAATAAAATGCATTATGTAACGTCTGTTTTGAGGACCTCTATATTCTTGCGCATATCGCTATTATCGGCCCTTATCAGCCGTTATCACTTTATGTCCCCCACCATATATGTTCCCGTCCCACCCCCTACATCACTTCTTGGAACCAACGCCCCACTGATGCTGGGACGCGCGCTATGGATTCGTGAAATTGCGTTTTGGCGCCTCTTATCGGATCTTATCAGTCGTTATCACTTTCTGACCCCACCAAATATGTTCCCGTCCCACCCCCTACATCACTTCTTGGAACCAACGCCTCACTGATGCTGGGACGCGCGCTATGAATATCGTGGAATTGGCGTTTTGGCGCCTCTTATCGGATCTTATCAGTCGTTATCACTTTCTGACCCCCACCAAATATGTTCCCGTCCCACCCCTACAACATACTTAAAATACAGCGCTCCTCTATGGCGAAGCGCCCTATGAATTTTTTGACAAACAGACGTACACAAACGCACAGACATACTTATCGAATTAAATATAGTAAGGATAACGAAACCCTTATTGTTTACGGAGATATTTGTGCCAATAAGGAAATCTAATGACCTTGATACTGCACTCATATTACGCATGACAGCGCTAAAATTTTTCAATGGCGCAGAAGCAACACGCATAACGGTCTGGCATCAATTAAAGGTTTTCAGAGGTGAGAATCATTGAAAAGTTAGTGCAGTTATCGGAAGACAGGCAAGTCAGTTTCGTATGGGTAATGGAGCTGTGATGTCTAATACGAAGAGCTGACCCTTTCTGATTTCCTTTATCGGTCTTCCTCCCATATTCATGCACCAAAAAAAGGTGGAAAGAAAACTCGTAGAACACGATTGAGCTTGCATGAAATTCTTAGTGGGCAGTCTGAAATCCACTACGTATACTCCACGTAGGTGGCACAATCAAGGATTCATGGGAAACTTACTATTGGATAAATGAGCAAAGACTAGTCCTTCTTGGAATCAGGGTTCAGAGGTGGAGGTATATTGAGAAAGCCCTCAACAACTTTCCGTGTTTAGTCCGTGTCATGGAAATGCACTAGCATGTGTCGAATCAAAACTGGGAAAGTTGATGTCAGAATTCTTTTATAATAACCACACTCATCTCCCGTCAAATTCCGGGACCTTCATTCTCTGCATAGGCTTCACGTCTTCCGCTGTGGTCCCTTCCACCTGTGACATCAATTTCTCGTGGTGTTGACGCGTATGCAACAAAAAGCAAACTCGTGGTGTTGACGCGTATGCAACAAAAAGGAGCTTGATAAGGTAGAGAGCATCGCCATAATCATGACATGACGGTAGAATGAGATATCATACCCCACTGCACGTTAGGTCCGTTGGTGATTGGTTCTTGCGCTCACCTACCCATCATCCCTACACTCACCACTGCCCTCCAGCTGCCATTGCAGCACCATGTGGAAATGACCGGAAGTGTGCTCAGTGGGTGTTTATATAGCCGTAGGAGTGTTATCACAATTATCCTGCTACAAAACATTGAGCAAGCTTCTACGGAGCCTCAGAATGGCTGCTCACCTCTTGAAGTGACAGCTCAGAGCTTCGTTACAAGCCTCTTGTGATCGCAGACACTTCACCTAGGAGCGGGGTGTTTCTTTTTGTTCTCTAAGGACGATAGAAAATCCAACCTGTTCTCCATCGGTGTCGTCCATGTCCTCGTCATGCGTGTCTGGTCTGGGCTGCTTGGCCCCCATGTCGGTTACTGAGCGCATCCTGGCCAGCTATACCTCGTCTGAATGCCGCTTAGTAGTTCAATATTGATTTCTCCCAGAGTCTTGCCAGGTGACAAGCCACGAACGAGAATAATTTATCAAACAACGCAACGAATTAACAGGTAAAACGAGAAAAAAGGGCAGGGCTAGAATTCCAAGGGAACTTGCAGCTGGAGAGACGAAGTAGAACACGAATGTAATAGAAGACCGATGTAGGAGACTATTTAGTTACGGGGTCGGCCTTTTATACGGTACGTCCTGCCCGGTCAAGACGACCCCGCGTAAAAAGTGATCTTCCAGCAAGGCGGTGCCGCACCGTGTGACCTGCCGTCCTGCCGTATTCTCACAGGCCCGAGTAATTGTATTGGTTATCCAAAAGCCATTCGGAAGCTAGACTCTGTTCGTTCTAGAACAACGATGGATGTTTATTGGTATTAGAGCTATGAGAAATTACTGCTTTAATCATCTGCTCTTCTTAATACCACCAGTAAAATCAGTTGAACAGCAGTATGTTGCTTAATACAACAGCCACGCTAGACTCTGTTTCATAGAAGCTTCTGTTGACATGCGAGCCATAGCGGGCGTAGCAAAACTGGTGGTACGTATACCATGAAAAGCTGAGTTGGGATGAAATGGTGCCCCGGTAGCGTAACTGGTAGCGCACTTGCCCGGAAAGCGAGAGGTGCGGGTTCTAGTCCCGCCTGGGGCGAAAGTTTTGTTCACAACCCAGCATTCTTGTGAAACATTCGCAAGGCGAACGGAATCTGCGGGCCAAAAACGTAGCTTGGTTTAACAATCCAAAAACACAGGTGAAGGCGACTATTTCTGCTTATCATTTACCCGTTATTTTCGGTGTTATTATCTAGAGGCCTTTTGCGAGGTTATTTCCCAATGAACTCCGAGGCTCTTGACGCAATACTTACTACGATCTGTTTGCAAACACAATCCATCTATATAAAGAGCCAGTAAGGATGTCTGTCTGTTCTGTCTGTCTGTCTGTCTGTCTGTCTGTCTGTCTGTCTGTTTGTAACCACTAGGCTCACTCGTCCCTCTATATATAAAGCAGTAAGGATGTTTGTCTGTCTGTCTGTCTGTCTGTCTGTCTGTCTGTCTGTCTGTCTGTCTGTCTGTCTGTCTGTTTGTAACCACTAGGCTCACTCGCTACGTAGACCCATGAAATTACTTAGGAGATGGGTCCCTCTATATATAAAGCAGTAAGGAAAAAAAATAAAACAGTAGTCTGTCTGTCTGTCTGTCTGTCTGTCTGTCTGTCTGTCTGTCTGTTTGTAACCACTAGGCTCACTCGCTACGTAGACCCATGAAATTACTTGGGAGATGGGCCCGGATGGGTGGGTAGGGTTGTCCTTAGGTCGTGTACGGTTGCCTAAAAGGATACGGTAGTGGGCGGGGCCGACCCGATGGGCGGGGCTTGCGCCAAAATTTCTGTTGGAAATATCGATTTTCGCGTAAAGGGCTCGAATGAGGTTGGAAATTGCAGTATAGATTGGGGGCTGTGGTAAAGGTTGGTATTCCACCCGGTCGCAGGAAAATCGGTCAATACTCAGGCTGTTTCCAGCACACCTAACTTCGGCCGAAGCTCGCCCATAGGTTGCGGAACTTTCTAGACTGGGCTGTGTAAAATACCTCATAAGAGGTTTAGAAAAGTCCCAGAAAGAGTGGAAAGAAGTGGATGGATGCTGAATAGGAAGGGGAGGTTCAATTTCGCGACGAGCGTGAAACTGTGAACCAAAGTGGGCTCCAAAGTTGCCACCCAGATAATCGTTCGGTTCTGAGAAGTCAGCTCGCCCGGGAGGTCCCAGAAAGAGGGAAAAGTAGATAGAGGTCAGAGTAAGGAGGGAAAATTGAATTTCGATGGCAAGCGTGGCGCGCACTGAAGTGCGCGGAGTTTGCCAGGGAATTTTCATGCTTTGGATTCGAGAGATCCAGAACCCGGTACATTACCCGATATCGGTGCGCTGAGGCGCTGGAAGTGGGTGAGTTTGCCGCAAAACATTAAAATCCGGAGAAGCCCCATAAGAGAAGGCAAATGGATAAAGGCCAGAGATGGGGAGGGGGGGGGGGAAGCTTTATGTTGATGGTGGGTGTGGCGCGTACTGAAGGGCGCGGAGCTTGCCAGGAATTTTCATGCTTTGGATTCGAGAGATCCAGAACCCGGTACATTACCCGATATCAGTGCGCTGAGGCGCTGGAAGTGGGTGAGTTTGCCGCAAAACATTAAAATCCGGAGAGCCTCATAAGAGACGGCAAATTGATAAAGGCCAGAGATGGGGGAGGAGGGAAGCTTTATGTTGATGGTGGGTGTGGCGCGTACTGGAGTGCGCGGAGTTTGCCAGGAATTTTCATGCTTTGGATTCGAGAGATCCAGAACCCGGTACATTACCCGATATCAGTGCGCTGAGGCGCTGGAAGTGGGTGAGTTTGCCGCAAAACATTAAAATCCGGAGAGCCTCATAAGAGAAGGCAAATGGATAAAGGCCAGAGATGGGGGAGGGGGAGGGAGAAGCTTTATGTTGATGGTGGGTGC
>MU870498.1:1939-29826 GCA_036418205.1 Ostertagia ostertagi | reverse complement strand
CTTTTGCTGGAACTGCCGCCTTCGAGCCTTTTGAATTTTTCCCATCAAAGGACCAAGTTGGAATGTGCCCTTGCATCAGAAGAAATCGTTATCACTTTTTTTTTCACTGTAACTTCAGTTGAGCTTACACTTTATTGCGTTAGTTCACATTTGCTCCTCATCCACAATTTCAGGTACGTTCTACCCGAAAGGTCATTGAAGTATTCAAGCACGACCATGTACGAAGACGACGATGTGGTTACGACTACCGAAGCAGCTTCGACAGAAGCCAGAGTTATGAACACGGATGCTCCTTGGGCCCCTTGGGATATTGCCGCAGATGAAACCAGCACCGCAATTTTTGATGAAATCGCGGATACGACTGCTGTTAGAAATATTAGAATCGAAGCTACAACTAAACGACGCAATTTCTAACACGAAAATCGCACGTTCAAGTACGACCACACGAGCATCAACACCTATCGAAAGCCCTACAACTATGAACGCAACATTAAACGGTAAGTAGATCTTTTTTCTATGACTATCGCTGCGACATCACTTACTGAACCATCGCTTTTGCGACCACTTCATTAGCTTGTTCTTATCAGTGTGAAATCACCTCGAAATACTCTCCCTTTCAAAAAGCGAGAAGAGCGTCGGGTGCAGACCATACACCACAAGTGACGACGGCCTCCACAAAATGTAAATGTTTTCTGCCAATGAAAATGATTAGCCTGTTGCAGTTGTATTCTATCAGTTGTCACTAATTACAACTATCATTTACCAAAAATCAGCTATCACTATGAACCACTACTAACCAGATTTACTTGGAGGCCGTCGTCACTTGTGGTGTATGGTCTGCACCCGGTCTTTTTTCAAGAAGAAGGGTACAGTCTACAGTTCACATCTCGAAGTCTGATTGGGCGTGTCACCGGAAATGACGTGGCAGCCACCGCACTTGATAGAAGTTGCGCGGATAAGCTGCTTCCAACACGCTTTGCTGATATCTGGCGGAGTATTTTATCCACACGACATCTATCAAGTGCGGTGGCTGCCACGTCATTTCCGGTGACACGCCCAATCAGACTTCGAGATATCGAACTGTATCCCGCCGGTCTGACAATGAGTGGCGGGTCACCGGAATGACGGATGCTTCGAGGGGGGAGAGAAAAGGTCACCCGCGGCGCGGACGCGTTCGCGTGTTGGTGACGTCAAAATGACGTCGCAGCTGCGACAGATTCGAAGGAAAGGCGAGCAGTGGTCAGCGCCGCTGCCACTTTGTTTGAATGAAGCTGGGCTTCTGGCACTATACCAACTTGTTCAATCAGTTGTGCCGCAAGAGAATTGATTTTGTTACGTTCAGGTACCATCCTTGTCTTAGTTGAAATTTCTTGGGCTTTCATGTGGAAACCCTTAGGAGTACTTTTCAGTAATTTGAGCTGAGACTTTTCATGTTCGATTCCAACTTACTTCTACTCATCACATAGTGTAGTAAGAGTACGACAGATGCTCGGAGTACTTAACTTATTGAAGTAATGGTATAAAAGCTGGCCTTTGCTCGCTGCCTTGCAGCCGTTGTGACGTCACCAACACGCGAACGCGTCCGCGCCGCCGGTGACCTTTTCCATGACCGTGCGGCACGCAACTTGATAGAAGTCGCGAACTGCTTCCAACATACTTCGGTGGAACTCAGCAAAACATGTTAGGGACAAGTTAATCCAAGCGAATTTTATCATGTGCGGCGACCGCTACGTCATTCCCGAGAAATCTCTTGCTCCAACAACGAGTATATTGACCTGCATATCGCCAGGAAAAAGCTCTCGAGCACGCAAAGCTTGGACGAGCAAATTTATGGAGCGCGCAATTTTCTACGCTAATGCAGTTAACAAAAAATTTAGAACTTGAAAATACGTCGTTGTTTCAAATTCGATCCAGGTTCGTTTGCCCGACCTCTCCATAAAGCTAGGCAAATTAGCACTTTGTTGCGACCATTTTCCTAACTTCGACCACGCGGGTGTCAGCAATTCGGCCAATGGCGAGCGCTTTTTGCGTTTATTTTTCTTCTTCGTCCTTCCTTCGCATTCGTTTTTGGTCGTATTGCACGAAATTGTGTATACTAACTTCTGTAACCACTACCGATTTTTGGGCCGAATGACATCGTCTTAATAAAAGCTTCCAGAGAAAATTTTTCACAAGTATGCTGAATTGTTAACAAAACTTCCGCCCAGGCGGGACTAGAACCCGCACTTTCTAGTCTCGCCTGGGGCGAAAGCTTTGTTCACAACCCAGCATAGTTGTGAAACATTTGCAAGGCGAACTGCGGCCAAAAACAGCAGTTAACAAACAAAAAAAAGTCAAGCGCAAGAACTACCCAAGAGAAAACCAGTTCAATAAATTCTATTCTGAAGTTTGTGCCAACCAGAGTCAAGTAGGGACGCATATCGACAAGATACTTGAGAACGAGGCTCATAAGAAAAAACCTGAGCAAGCGAAAGACTGTCCTTAACAAGGTTTTGAAGATCGTCGCCTGATATTCTGAACCCTCTTTCGCTATCAACATATTTATTAGGTTGTCTCGAAAGTTCGTGCGTATTTTTTGGATCTCATGCCACAAGCTCCTTCAACAAATTCAAAATGTGTTCACGTAGGCTGTGGATAGGGCACAGTGCAGTACTACTACAGGGTGGTCCAAAATTATGAGGACCGCGTGCGCGCGCGGTCATATCCACTTTTTTCCGAGTCGCTCCATTTTCATTTCCTTTTCTGTGCACCATGTGAGGGTACAGTGTATTCTTCCTTTCGAAACTAAACTTCATGCAGTTCTCAAAACTAGTGAAAGAGCAACACCTCCTTATGTCATTCCTCAAATTGAACTCACTAAGGGCTCTGGCACGTTACATCTAGCGGCAGTCTAACGTATCAGGGAAGCTCTTATGGGCAACAGTTCAACTCTTCAATAAGTTTGGAACCACCAGATGGAAAATTCGGGACTCGAAAGTTACAGTTACCACCAGGACAATTATCAGATGCAGAAACTTGCTCTCCCCTTGTCGACTTTCGTACTCCCAAAATGAAAAAATTGATGTGAAAACCCAGCCAGACACTCTAAAGACTCCACATCTGTAGTGGATAGAAAGCCACTCGAGTAGTCTACTTGGGACTTTTTACAGGACCGAGCACCCAAGAATAGAAGCAAAAATTCTCTAAAAAGCGATTTTTCGAGTTCGTTGCTTTCGAAGAATTGTTACAATGGAACCCTCCACCTAACAGCTCTAGAATTCTGTATTTTACACCCTGGAGACATGGTAAATGAATGCCCCACAAAACGTTGATCCCCTGAAGAAAGCAGAGCAGAAGGCCTGGAAACATTTTGACACGCCTCAGTTGCGTGCCACCGCACGCGCCACCCCCTTCGTCTGAAGGCTCGTGTAAACGCGGCAGGTGGCAGATCTCAATTCTATTCTGGAATTACTTTGAGATACTAGTTGCAAACACTTCCCTGTAGTTTGTTGTTGCTCCAAGCTACTATGCGTTTTTAACGACACAATGTCTTGGTCCTCATAATTTTGGACCACCCTGTATACCGAATCCTGCCCACCATCGTCGCCTTCTTCGAGTTCAAAGTGGAAAGAGAAAAGAGCTATGTTTTTCGCGCTCTGACTTAAGCAGCTCTACTGAGCCACAAACCGATTGAAGCCTGAAGCGGCATCTGCATCGCGATACATCTCCTCGCCCTCACCAACAGTGAGGTATCAGAATAGCTGGATCTTCTCTGCCCAGGAGACTACAGCCGGTAGAAAAATCCACGTTCAGAGAGGCCATCAGTGTCGGATTTGGAGAATCTGTGCTCTCTCGTGGGAGTCACTCCACACGGGGCTACCTGCTTTGTGGCAACCACATCCTGGTGTTCCAGATGCACAATGCGTAGAGGTTCTCGCTCCTTCGTAGAATGGTTGAAGCCTCACCAAAGATTCCCTCATGAGTTGATCACTGATGACAGGAGTGCGGCACGAGTCCCGTCTACAATTTGTGTCCAGCTCCATCCGTACGCCCTGGTTGAACAAAGCTACTACTGCAGTTGAGAAGCTCAGGTTCCATGACAACCACACCTAGAATCTCCAGGGACTAGATCGGACAGAAGAGGGTGAAAAGTGAAGAAATTCACCACAAGGTCGTGCTCCACCTCTTTTGGAGCGTTATCGAGTAAGCCACTAGAGACATGTCAATCATTATAGATATGAATTCACTCAAGTGTAGGGAGATCAACGGCAGAGACTCACGGTGAAACCCCAACAAATGTCGTTAAAACTCGAAAAAGTGTGTACGCTCCACAACACCCGAGGCCACACATTTCGATAATGAAGCGATTCTGAATATCGAAGCCCAGCTGAAAAGGCCTACCACATTCATCGTGCAGCGGTAGTCATTCTCTTTCGAAAGACATCTGCTTTCTGAGGCGACCGAGCCTGCTGTCGCGTACCCTGTGTAACCAGCCCAGCAAATGGAAGCACTCTTGCTTGAGCATTGCCGGAATGCAACCTCATGCGAGACAGGTTCTTCTGCATTATTGGTGAGAAATGCAGGCGCCAGCAACTGCCCTGCTAATTTCTGGCGCTAGCGACTGCAAAAAGCTTGATCGCTGTGATTTGAAGCGAGAGAAATCAAGCCTTATCTTTCCTTATTCTGCTCAACTCCGCATTGCGAATGTCTTATGGTTAGGTGTTAATTTAGCGAATCGAACAACGCTCACTACTATAGAGGAGAATATGGGAGAATTCAGGACGCAAGGTGCAACTGCACCGCACACAAGAATGCTTTCAGGTTGGTTTTGACACGCGTGAGTAATGCCTAATTCTGTTATGAGTTTCCGAGAGTAAGAAGGTCTCTCTATTGACAGCCGAAGGTAAGCGGCGGGGCCGCCAACGCGGAGCATGGAATCAAAGCTCGCTTACCAGGAAGGTCTTTCAGGGCGTGACAAGCTTTTTGAAAACGGTCTTTTGCATGATATAGGGGCAGATGCGGGAACCACAGAACCATGTTCAATTTTTCCTGAACGGCCCTCTGAATACCAGAAAAGGAGGTCCCTAGTTCGATTCCTCGTGGTAACAAATTTTTGCATTTCGAGTTGACGTGCCAAAATTCGCGCAAAATGGAGTTAGAACCAACCAGAACAATCAGAACTCCAATAATAATCAATAGGCGCATAATAAAGTAGATTGAACAAAATGTACCTTGTACAAAAAGTTCTTAAAGCGCTGCAAGTTGCTGTGAAATGCAATGTATCACAACTCTGAAATCATCGTGACACAATCACTTCGACGTAACTTCGCAGCTACTTCAATAGTGGTGTGCACAGCAAAATCAGCGCAGGAAAGAAGCCAAGAGTCGGGAATGGTGAAATTTGTGAGGCATCCGCAGTCTAGTCTACTACTCAGCGAGCGCTTTTATGTGACAGATCAATCCCGATAATATGGCTAAGTGACAGCGGACCGAAAAAGGTTTTTTTTTTTTATCTGGCCGAGGTTTGGACGGCGCCTGGGTGGGAACTACAGCTCATGCGCCCCAATGGCAATGTGACCGCGCCATACGACATACACCCGAGAGGAAGCATTCCCGTCGCCAGCACGCCAGCATTGTGACGATGTCCGCGGCAACTTTGACGCAATAGCAGTCCTTGCCGCCTTTTCAAATTTTTTTTACCGAAACGCAAATGCTTTTTTTATAGCTTTTCGTTCGATCTCCTGAACGCACGTGTCCTGAGGCCGGTGAGTTAACTGCGTAGAAGTGGAATCAGCGATTCTCCCGAGAAAAATTCTTTGATATTATGTTGTGTAACACTCCAATAAAAAGGGCATCCTGCACGAAGCTCACATGGCCCAGTACTCGCCGCCCTCCCCTAACCCCCCCCCCAAATTGTAAGTTTTGTCCCTGTGGACGTGGGAAGTGGCTAGCCCATTAAAAAAACTAACTAAGTTCGAGTGGAGAGGGCTAGTCTGGCAGCTTCGATGCAAGGCTACTTGTTATCCCGGCTATATTGACTTACATGCCATTCTTGTGGTTTTAGGTCAAGTTGTGGCATCCGTGCCGTTTAAAGGCAAAGTTCGGGCTCAGACCCACCTAAGAAGCCCTGATCATGGCCAGAAATGCTGGATGCGCGAGTGCAAAGGTAGCGCCACCTTTCTACATCGAAACGCGTCACTAGGACCCTAGGCGCCATGGACTTCTAACAGACTCCACCAAACTTAACATGGTCCGCCCACCGTTCGATATCTTGTCTGCGTCGCCACGTTGATCTGCTATGCTCTCTCTTCTCGGACTTCTCTACCGCTCTCCGCGCTCACATTATCTCTCATCTCCCTGCCTGTCTTTTGAACTTCTCCACAGCATGGAGCAAAATGCTCGTATTTCCTGTGTATTTCAGGATTTTCTTTCCTTTTTTCTCCACTGGCGGTCCACCTCTTTTCACTTTGAGTGGAATCACTCCATCAATTCAATCCCGATTCTTGCCTTAAGCTTATCTCTTAGCATCCTGGCTAATTTTTTAGATACCGTTTATCAGCTTCAGCCATTGGACGGATGCATTGAGCTTTACCAACAGTTTTTCTTCAAACTCAAGAAAAAAGGAGCCCTGAAGCGCCACCTTATTGCTACCCATATAGAATCGATTCAATATATACTTCATGAAACGAAAATTCTTCCCTTCGAATGGAACAGATGAGGGTTGATTCTACAAATGGAAATTGATTATGCCAAACAGTACACATTCCTGAAAGCCACATTCAATTTTGACATGGACGTCTCTAAAAATGCACTTGGTGTAAACAACGCATTAGTTTAGAACTCGGGAACATGGAGGTATTTCCGAAAGTCGTCAATCCGAAACACGCTGAGAAGAAACATGAAACAGACATGTTTGTGAACTTTTCATCATTGCTTCGACGACAGCTTTGTGTAGCGAGGCTTAAAAGATCTTTTCAGAGTGGCGGTGATGTGCATTGTTTTTTTTGGTGTTGTTCTAGCTATTCTCTTGATGTGTTGGAATTGTCAGCAACGAAAGGAAGACAGGAGACGATTTCCAGAAGTTTAGCAACCTTACCATACTATGTATAAGCTTTGAAGAGGCTCTCCAATAAAAAGCGTGCGAATATTGACCTCTTTTTTGTTTTCTGTTTCCAATTTCCCGATAAATGTATTTCGAATACAGCTTTCAATTTGAATTTTTTCAACTCTTCCAGATCGAGGAAAAATCAGGGATCCCAGTCGCAACTGTGATCACCCAGCTAAATTCCAAGGTCTTTCAGGGCAGTTCAATTCTTCTGTGCCAAGCGAGGTTGATAGTTGGAACCTTTTATTGAATGGCCCGACGTTTCGACCTTTTCGTCTTCTTCAGAGGCCTGAAGATAGCTCGAAGCTTTTTGATTTTGTAACCCGACCAAGCATCTCCCTCCTAGCGTTTCCGACGTCTTGTTGAAGAGCTTCTCGGAATCACTCTGTACCATAATGAACTCACAAAAGGCTCGGAACAGCACTGCGGGGCATTTGGTTCACGCCCTTCTAGGTATGTTAGTAAATGGGCATATGAACTTCAACTAGATAGGGGGGGGAGATGCTCTGAGGTGGCTCACAAAATCGAAAAGCTTCGAGCTATCTTCGGACTTCTGAAGAAGAGGAAAAGGTTGAAACGTCAGGTCATTCAATTGAGGGTTCCAAATATCAGCCTCGCTTGGCACAAAAGAATTAGACACTTCGACCAATAATGCCTAGGTTCCAACAAGGGATAACCTGGAGACCCTCTAGGGGCAATTTTTGAAGAGTTTTGGTTTTGTACCGACTTATGAATAGCTGTCATGCGTAGCGTCATGGTCTAGACCTTAGAGTTTCTATGTGCTTTAGTTTTTCAGCTTTTTTGAGCATTGTGCCCAGAGATATAGGCTACGTCTACAGCTCGAGAAGAGACAATGTTCAGTAGGAGCAGATTTCGATGTTATGGTGGACGGAAATAATGCAAATGTTCCACTCCATGGAAACTAGTACAGATGTATCGTATCTGTGTATGTATCAAAAAACTACCGTCGAGCGGGGGATATATACTTACCATAAAACCGCAAAAATAATGGGGTATATACACGGGAGTATATACGCGCACTGAAACGGCAAATTTTCTCCCGCGCCGCTCCCCACTCATCACATGCAACTTCTTACAACCGAAGCAAGTACGACCCCCCTCTACAAACTCACAAAATACGACCCCCCGTTGCTACTTGTAGCAAATAGGGTTGACCCTGCCGAGGGATGTTGGCAAATGGCATGCTACGAGGCGCGGGATCTGCCTGGATCGTGAGTTTCGTGCGAAGCAACAAGCCTTCCATCATCCGGTTTGGTCGGTCAATAGGGACCAGATTATCTGGAGGATAAAAACATGACATGCCATTGGCGGGCCCCATTCATTTATAGGCCTCGATTCAACCCATACGATGTACAAGTGGAAGTAGAATGGTGCACCGCATCTCAAAAGGTATTGTCAACGACATGCTTTTCTTTCTTTTATTATGGATATTCGCTCCTTGTCACCACTTGTCTCTCATTCTCTATGCTTCAGGCCTTCCACACTTGTGAACTCAATATCTGGAATATCTGGAGAATGTGCAATCAAAAAACAGATGCCTCAGATCATGTAGGGCCTTGTTGCAATCGCGAATCCCCCTTAACCGGGAGGGGCTCACCTGGTTCGAACTTTTGGCTGTTGTTTCGCCCTAAAATTCTTTCTCGCCTCTCCATCCATTACCCTCGTGTTACGACTACAAAACAAGTGAGGAATTGTCGAAGCCATGCTCACTGTCTGCATATAGCAGATGAAATGATTAGGCAACCATAGCATGCCAGACCGAATCTATGTCACCGCGGCTTCACCACATTGGCGGTTCTCTCCCTACATCTCCCCTCCCGCCCCGTACCTTATACCCTCCTCTCCATCTTTCTTGTAGCAGCAGCATGAGAAATGGTCGAGAGTGCGCTCAGTATCAGTCCGTAGAGTAATTGAAGTGAATGCTCTCAAATTTGTGCCATCACGAAACGTATAGCACATGCGAGCTATCCGGATTTGTTTGCTGTTTATTTCATTAAAGTCCATATCTCGACGTCCGATGTGGGAGGGTCTAGGGATTGGTTCAATGTGACTCGGGGAGGGGCAGTTCACATCACACAATGGAACTGGAAAACTTCTCACGCATGTCAAGTGACTGCCCTCACCACCCATCCCCTAGACTGGCTACACTCCCCCTGGCTCAGATTTCTCCTCTCCCCACTGAGGTAAGTGAACATGCCACGCGCCGCAGCCGGGACTGCCCCCCCCGCGCCGTCATTGGGCCCGAGATGTCGGTCGGACTCGGTGATTGCAACGCGATGGACCAGCGACCGAGCAACGCTATCGCTCCATTGCTTGTCCATCGCGTTGCAGTCGTCTGCAAGGCGATTGGACTTGGAGCAGGGTACCCTTTCGGTTTGTTACTATTCGAAAAATTTTTACGACCCCCCTCCCCCAAGGTGGATTTGGTACGACCCCCCTTCCGACACCTCGATCACCATATTCCTCTCTATAACACTAACTTCCACTACCACTCAACCCTCAAAACTCCGCCCACTTTTTCCTCCAAAAATGCCGTCGAGCGGGGGGGGGGGGGGGGGGTATATAGTCCCTCTGAAACAGTAAAAATTTTCCCATAATTTCCCACAACCCCTAAATTTTCACAATTTGTTCCCTATATTCTCACTGTTTCCTTAATTCACTGGTTCTTTTTCTAGGGGGTATATAGCGGCTGACGGAATTTGTTATCTTTGCGTCGCCCTCTCGCAAACCCTAAACTACCCACGATTCCGGTTTTCTCACTCCCACACGTGATTTCGAGGCGACTATACGACTGCCCCCCTCGCGCCATATTGGGCCCTTGTCCATCGCGTTGCAGTCGCTCTGCCGAGAGCGATTGGCACTTGGAGCCAACCATTTCAGACCTCATGCGACACTTATCAAGGACAAGCAGAACATCAACGAAATGGAAAACCCACCTGCTTGTGAGGCTTAAGGAATGACAGTAATGAGGTTTGCAGCTGAGATACCTGGGAAAATGATAGCGGAACTTACTGTCGATAACGATGTTAGAGATTTTGTCATAGTTAGACAACTCCTTATGGAGCGTTCAGAGTTGGCGATCGCACGCGCGATTAGGCGATTAGGCGATTAGTCTATAATGAAAAATATACGTATAGATTAGGCGATTAGGCGAGTAGGCGATTAGGCGGGAAGACCACATATTGATTGGTTTGCTCCGCCCATAGAGCGTTGTAGGCGAGTAGGCGATTAGGCGATCGCTCAATGGGCGGAGCAACAAATCAATACACATCCTTCTCTTATCGCCTACTCGCCTAATCGCCTAATCGATACCATACTTTTCTTTTGAGTCATCGCCTAATCGCACGTACGATAGATAACTATGAACGCTCAAATATACCTTTCACTTGATGGCCTCATGCTTGATTTCACTGGTTTCGTTCGGGTTCTAGCTATTGAGACATCTGCCTTGTTCTACCGAATACTTCTCAAAAGTCCTTCAAGATGTTATTAACTGACAGGTCGCAGTGAGGATTACTGCGACAGTGATACTTATAAAGTAAGTAAGGATTATTAACACCAGATTAGTCCCCCGTCAACCGCCGGGACCTTCCTTTCCTGCGCAAGCTTTCTATCCTCCGCTATGGTCCCTTCCTCCTGTGACACCAACACCTCCTGGAAGTGACGCGTATGCAACACAATGGTGTTTCATACAGTAGAAGGGACACAATCATGATATGACGGTAGATTTTTCGCTCCCTTCCTCATCCTCCCTTCCTCTCTCCACTGCCCTCCAGCTGCCACTGCAGCACCATGTGGAATGAACGGAAGTGTGCTAAGCAGGTGTTTATATAGCCCTAAGAGTGTTATCACAACTATCCTGCTACAAAACATTGATATCTCAAATCCTGTAAGCTACCCGATTTGTTAGCGGTTTGTTTATCCCATGAGCTTCCTTCTCACTCACTTCATTTTGCGGACGGACACACATACATACAGTCGAGATCCGAAAGTTGGGGTAGGCGTGTCACCGGAAGTGACGTGGACTTGATAGAAGTTGCGTAGATAAGTCTGTTGCCAGCATGCTTTGCTGATATCTCGCGATGTATATTGGAAGCACCTTATCCACATAGATTCTATCAAGTACACGTCACTTCCGGTGACACGCCTACCCACAATCGATTATCTACATACATACATACATACATACATACATACATACATACATACATACATACATACATACATACATACATACATACACACATACAGACATACAAACCGACACACAAAGTTAGCGCTTTATAAAATAGAAGGATTGTATAAACTTACTTACTTAGACTTAGTTCCTCCCGTGCTGTTGAGCACATCGGGCGACGAATTCTTTCCATTGCTGACGATTTTGCGCAAGTATTTCACCCTCGTCCCTAGAAACATCCATGGTCTTTAGATCATTATCGAATGTTCGTCTCCACGTGTTTCTGGGACGGCCTCTTGCTCTTCTGGCTCCTGGGGGAATCCAGTACATGGCCCTTCGTGGAATACGATGTTGAGGCATACGTAGAATATGTCCAGCCAGTCGGAGTCTGCGCCGTGCCACAACCACGTGGAGGCTGCTCATACCTGTGCGGCTCAGGACTTCCTGATTAGTGATGTGGGCTGTATACCGTATTTTCATGATTCGGCGAAAGGCAACGCTGATGAAAGGCATTTATTTTCTTAACGAGTCCAGCAGTTATTTTCCATGTCTCACTTGCATACAACGCGGTGGAAATCACGATTGATTGGTATAGGCGTATCTTGATGTTGTGTGAAATGGAAGTCATTGCCCATACTGGCTGAAGTCGTTGAAATACAGTTGCTGCTTTTGCTATTCGTATCCGTGCATCTGTTTCTGCATCTCCATCACAAGCAACTACACTTCCAAGATAAGTGAATTTTCCCACAGTCTCCAATTGTTTTGCATCAACATTGATGACCGTTTGCACATCATTGGGGCCAATGTTTCATTGGTACTTTCGAATTTGTCTGGGCTGATAGTGGCAAGCCGATCATTGTTGCTTCACTGTTCAGGCTCGTAGTTGCTTCTTGAAGCTCACGTTCTTCTTGCGCAAGAAGCGCAATGTCGTCCGCAAAATCCAAGTCTGACAAGCGTTCCCCGTTAGACCAGCTCAATCCTGTTTCTGTTCGTTCGTCTCATCGCTTTTCGCATGATAAAGTCCAGACATCTATTGAACAACAATGGAGACAAAATACATCCCTGTCGTACTTCTTATTGTCTGTGTTGTGGTTTTTAAAGAAGTTTTGTTGTGCCATTTTCTTGTTCTTTTTTACGGTTTCTTATACTATCTTTGTATGTGTTCAGGTGATAATTTTGAATGATGTCTTGATTTATATTCTTTTTTCGCGGATTGTGTATCTTTTTTTTTTTTTTTTTTATTATTTTGTGAGAATATGTATCTGTTCGTTCAAAATGTTCGTCTCTGTCTTGTCTATCCTGTATATATTGAATATCTTCCAATATCTTTTTATTTATCTCAGATCTCTTCGGGGTGATTCAATTGTTGGTTTTCTTGGTATTGTCTGTTAGTATAATATCATTTTCAACTTCTCGTATCTTTCTTATAGGCTCTGTTTGGGTGTCTTACTATTCTTGTATGATGTAATGAGGTATGTCTGTCACAATGAGCCTTATATATTCCTTTTTCATTTTATTGG
Organism: Ostertagia ostertagi; assembly: GCA_036418205.1. NCBI lineage: Eukaryota > Metazoa > Nematoda > Chromadorea > Rhabditida > Trichostrongylidae > Ostertagia > Ostertagia ostertagi. The sequence continues at coordinate 17,024 of MU870498.1, read as the reverse complement.
TTTCCATCCGTTAAGAGCGTTGGTTGCCTTTTTGTTCAGGACAAAACCGACTCCTCCTTCGTGTTTGTCTTCGTGGCCGGAATACAGGATCGTTCTGTTGTCACTGTTTATTCTGCCATTACCCTTCCAGCGAACTTCACTTATTCCCAATATATCGAGTCGATAGTTGTCAAATTCACGAAGTAGTTGCGCGAGGTTGCCAGTTCTGTTCAGTGTACGAACGTTCCATGTGCCAATGTAAGTTTTGTTTTTGGGTGAGAAGACCGAATTCAGAATCGGGGCATCCGTCACAAGGCTGAAACCCGATCTCCTCAATTCAGCAATATTATATGTATTCGTCGTTTCTGTAGCATCAAGAATTTTTTACAGCGGAAGGGTTGCTAGCCCTTCGCGCCAACCCTCCTCCTTTCTCATCCGGGCTTGGGACCGGCAATGGCGGAGTTATAGTATATTATTACCACTACCCTTCATGAATTCTTGGAAATCTCGGACACATTAACGATGCTACCCCTTAGTGACATTATTAGCCTCTCAGCAGCAAGCTTAAGCAAGGGATTTCAGTTGTTCTACCTTCTTCTCTATTTACATGATTCTCTGAAATTTGTGAAGTGTCTCTGTGTATGTCCATCTGTCACGAAAGTGGCAGCGCGTTGCTGCAGCCAAGGAGCTTTCTATCCTGTGAGAAAAGGAGCATGACGGAAGCACAGATGGTAGATGAGAGAGATATAGGTAGAGATTAACCAAGTGATCGATACAATACTGCTCCTAACTTTTGTAACATCTACGCGTTGCGACGGTTCTGTAGCGTCGCGACGGTTCTGTTGCGTCGCGACGGTTCTGTAGCGTCGCAAACCGTCGCACCATTATAACTTCCTTGAAAGCGGGAAAAATGGAAAGATCTCAACAGGCAGTAGACGTGCCACAGAGTAGTGTTATACATGGAGACTCGCCTCTTCCTGTGGCGAAGTCTAACCATGTATATACCTACTAATATGCTTGAAATGACAATAAGTTATTCCATGAAAACTATTGTCAATCCCTCGTCTGACTGTCTCGCCTCTCCTCATTCCCATTATCTCTCCAGTCTGGCTCTTATCGTTAGCTACCGCCTTCATGATTTCACAAAGCCTTCCTTCGAGCTCTTCTCCACTTTCTCGGCCCCATTTTAAACCCACCCGCATCGGCCCTTGTGGTAAGTGCTACCGCGAACTAAAGAGGGACTCCACCTCGGTAAGGTGCAGGGTCAACCCTGCGTTGCGCAAATTCTAAAATTTTTACGACCCCCTTCCTTTTCGGGGGTGTCGGTACGACCCCCCCCCATATTAACTATCATGTCTTTCACAATAACTTCTGTAACAGGGGATTGATCTCATTATACGAATTTAATGCTCATCAATGCTCATCAATGATGGCAGTCACCAACATGGAGAAGTGGTGGACCGTGGTCAATCCGCGCGCTTTGTCTCGCTCAGAGGAGGAAATCGAGGCAAATGAAGTTTTATTCATTAAATAGAAGGAATTTCCAAATTTTTGCGTAAACCAATACATCATTTTATTCGTAAAGATTTCTACTTTCAGAAACCCACCAGGATTTTTTCGATCTCTCAACTTTCCTTACCTTATAATCTGAAAAACTAAACCTTGTAATTATTATTGCAATTACAATCCAAATAAGTAATATTTTAAATAATATAAATAAATAATAAATAATTTAAATAATATTTTAGATTATATCAATATAAATAAAATAATGAACTCCGAAACCATAACGCGATTAATTCAAAGCAACTCTTCAGTTAAATATATACCTTTTAGAATTGTATATAAATATGACAACCCAGTGTCACAATCACTTTTCAATTACAATGAAACACTCAAACACATTACAAATAACGAAGTGGTCAGAATTCTGGACTCTCAATGCATTTGCGAATCCAAGCAATACGAGAAATATATAGATAAATCTCATAAACATATAATAACAGGAAATACTGAAATTATTAACAACAAATATATCAGAAACCTGCTAGACAAAGGATGTAAATACAGAACTCCCACGAACGTATCAAAAAGATCCATAAGAAGTTGGATAGAGGAAACAACTAACACTTATGTAGACATAGTAAAAAACAGATATAAACTAAGTGAATCCATATTAAGGGAAATACATGACAATATCAAATCGAGAATACAAAAGACGTTGAAACCTAAGCTCTATTCACAATGGCTTAACAACACCAACATGTGTGACAAACACATCACAAAAGAGATTAAAAAGCTTCACGAATCTTTTATAATTTGCCCTCTAGACAAAGCAAGCGGTAATTATGGAATTATATGCAAAAAACTATACATTAATAGCATTATAAGTGAAATGGGTATCGAGTACAACAACCTACAACTGAATATCAACAACACTAATAATACATACACTTATATAAACTCAACAACCCAAAACGACATAATTGAAAAACACAAGAGTTTCAATAACAATAACAACATTAAAAACTTGTCTAATATGAATGTACCAATAATTTACGCCATACCTAAATTACATAAATCACCTATCAAATTCCGATTTATAACAGGTGCCAAAAATAGTAGCCTAAAACCATTATCTATCGAACTCACGAAACTTTTAACTTTCATACGAACGCACTTTCTTAACTACAACAATACTATTAAGAACAGAAACACTCAATTCATAGGCTATTGGGCAATCAATAACATAAACATTAGCGAACAACTCCAAAACATACGCATGGATAACATGAAACTTTTTTCGGCGGACTTTACGAATATGTTTACCAACCTACCACATTCTCATATTATAAAAAATGTTAGAGAAATACTAAAAATATGTTACAAAAATAGCAACAAAAAGTACATTGCACACAATGAACGAAAACTTTTTACACTAATAACACATCTTATAAGAACTTCAATTATTACACAATTTCAGATATAGTCTACCTTTTGGATTATCTTTTGAAAAACAGCTATTGTAAATTTGCAGAACACCTCTTTGTACAGAAAACGGGAGTACCACAAGGTAGCAATGTTAGCCCTCTATTAGCTGATCTCACATTATCATACTTTGAATATATCTATTCACTTACTCATAACAGTACAAAAAACCTACAATTTAGACCTTTCAGATATATGGATGATATCCTTGTAGTACACAATCTAGATACACAAACTGTTCTAGATAAACTAAACCAAATATACGAAAATATTTTGAAATTGGAAGTTACACACACTGACGAATATAGATGTAATTATTTAGATCTAGAAATCAATATAGATCTAAATAAAATACAGACAAAAATGTATAATAAGACGGACTATTTCAACTTCAACATAAAACGCTTTCCAAACTCAACAACAAATATTTCGTGTCACATTAAACACAATACGATTTATTCCGAAATTTTAAGAATAGCTCGAACATGCTCCAATAAAAAGGATTTCATAAGTAGGTTAAAATATACTAGAAACCAATTAAACGAATCTGGATATAGTACAGATATCTTTATTATCAATCTGATAAAGTGCTCTGCTAAAAACACTTTTATAAAATATAAATATGAACTAAAAATGGACGATTTACTAGAGTTTCTTCGAAAACTTGATGACCCTTGAAAAGGAAATGAATATGCATCGGTAGAGAATGATAAACAATGATAAAACTTTCACACGTTATATCAAGACTAGCCTCTCATTTTATATCCTACTATTATATAAAGCGCTAACTTTGTGTGTCGGTTTGTGTATCTGTATGTGTGTGTGAGTGTGTGTGTGTGTGTGTGTGTGTATGTATGTATGTGTGTCCGTCCGCAAAATGAAGTGAGTGAGAAGGAAGCTCATGGGATAAACAAACCGCTAACAAATCGGGTAGCTTACAGGATTTGAGATATCAATGTTTTGTAGCAGGATAGTTGTGATAACACTCTTAGGGCTATATAAACACCTGCTTAGCACACTTCCGTTCATTCCACATGGTGCTGCAGTGGCAGCTGGAGGGCAGTGGAGAGAGGAAGGGAGGATGAGGAAGGGAAGCGAAAAATCTACCGTCATATCATGATTGTGTCCCTTCTACTGTATGAAACACCATTGTGTTGCATACGCGTCACTTCCAGGAGGTGTTGGTGTCACAGGAGGAAGGGACCATAGCGGAGGATAGAAAGCTTGCGCAGGAAAGGAAGGTCCCGGCGGTTGACGGGGGACGGCTAATTTCTGGCTCTATGACTATTCGAGGAGGCAGGACAAGAGGTGAGTTCAATTTTCTATACAAATTCATTGAATAATAAACAAACTCTTTCACTTTTTCATGAAAAACTGTAATTATATGTTAGATAAATCTAATTAGCTATAAAAAACTTTAATTTGTATTAAACCTTAATTAACTCAAATACTAATAATTCATTCACGCTAACAACTTTTGAAAATTTTATTTAATAAATACTACAATAATGTAAATCAAATTCTTTATACCTCTCCTCCCTTACTGATGAGCACAGGGAGAGGATACTCTTTCGTTTAGTCTCCGTCTAAGGGCACGTGCGAAACGGAGACTAAACTACTCTTTGAATCCCACCCCCTAAATAAATTTTGAATAAAACATATAAAAATATTGAGATCGAAAAATAAAAACAAAAACAGTTTAATTTCACAAATACAAAAGTTTAATCATATATATAAAACCATTACTTTTATTGTCTTGGCTTCATCGTGGATGCGTTGATGAACAAGCATCTTCTTCTACACCTCTCTTGCACAAGGTTGTCTTTGAGCTTCAACCAGGGCGAAACCTAATAGGGATACTTTCCGGAGAAATGAGAGCCATCAGTCTCAGGGATATGTCTAAGTATGAAGAAGTTCACAGGTTTCTCTGAGAACTGGAACCTGGTGATTCTCCCGCACAACTACTTAACAAGGTATACTTTTCAGAAGAAATAAATTGTCTGAAAATAAACACCTGGGAAATATTGTACTTCAATGTGTTGAATTTCATAGTAGATGGTAGTAAGAAGTGCTTTCTATCACATCTACGCATAAAGTTTCCCGTATAAGTTTATTGTGGAAGTCGACATGTATGCCCTTCCCTGAAGTACCCAGATGTCAATTCTTTTGGGACAAACTATGCACTTCACTTGCAGTTAGAATTGTAGTGGTGCTTGAATATGATTTGCCTTACAATGTAGTGGCAAGTGGCGCTGGCCACCACGCACGCGGTCCGAGGACCGAATCTTGGGTCGTGCATCGGCCGGGCCACCTGAGCGTTCCATACCTTCGCGGTCGGTTAATTGGTACCAGACTTCTTGGGAGGGCAAAAACAATGGAATGTACATCGGTTTAACCGGCCCCTGCAAGTAACAGATAAGTCTATCGTGCATAGGCTACATTGTATCCAAAGTGCCACTACGACTCTCAATGGAAGTAGACTGCGTTGCACATCACAAGACGGGATTGGCCAATCTCGATGCTTCCTTTTGCGCTTTCTATTTTTCTTTTCATTATCTTTCAAACACTTCAGTCCAACTGGAAATAACAGCTCCATTAAATAAAATAAATGTCCTAAAACCGAGAACCGAATTGTGTGCGGCAATATTACTTGCACATAGGCTGGAGCTGGCAGGTGTGGACCATATAATATTGATAATAGCAATAAAAACATAGCCATCACAAAAATAATAAATAATATATTCATAATTATTTAGAATTACCACTGCAATTCTAAATGGAGGTGGAATGCGTGGCGTATTTTGAAACGAGATTCATTATCGTGAATGCCGTGTCCTTTGTCCTTCATGGCAGTTATAAAGCCAGAGCTTTGCTCCTGATCATGTATATATTACCGTGTCCTTTGGGAACATAACTTCAGAGTACGTGTGAAGTGGTTTCGGAAGATAATTCCGAACCACTTCGCGTCTTTTCGGTTCAACGCTTCTCATTGTTGAACAAAATTCTGGCGATGGTAGAGTTCGAGCTGCTCTTTGTCGACGAAGTAAGCAAACCAGCCCTTTTGGCGTTTCTGCTGGGGCCGTATGCTGAATGTTGGGGAGGGGATGGGGTCCCCGACGGTCGACGGACTACTTCAACTCGGTCCTCTCAATTTGATGCTTACCTCAGGACTAAGCCTTAAAGAGAGGACGGACCTGCGAGAGAGCGCAGGTCCGTCCTCTCTCCAAGGCTTAGTCCTGGGGTAAGCAAACCAGCCCTTTTGGCGGAGCTGCTGGACCAGCTGCACCACTTGCGTCAGTACTCTCCTACCGTACCAACCGAGTTGAAGCACCGTCGACCGTCGGGGACCCCATCCCCTCCCCAACATTCAGCATGTGTTTTTTTTTCGCTTCCAGTTACTTCTATTAGGTCGGTCCACAATTTTTGAGAACCTTTGGTGTTTTTCGATTTATTACTTATCTTATTTCTCTGATCTACTTATCCAGCATAGTATACATCATTATTATTAACAACATATCACCAATGCGAGGGTGGGTATTCAGTGCCTCTATTGTGGACTTTCATAGAGTTCTGATCGAAGGAAAATTGTAGTCCCGAATCAGTTCTCAACCCAATCTGACATCATCAAGTTCCTGTTGGTTTCCCATAGTTCCTTCGGATGACCATCTATAATACTCATTGGTGATGTGGACTGGGTGCAGTGTGCTAACAAATCCACGAGCCGCAGTAGATTTGCTCAAACGATTCGGGAGTTCTGACAGTAAAACCCAACTCCCTCTGAATTCGAACTTCCTGAGTCGTTGGCGCAATACGGGAGGGCCTTTGCGCTGAAGACCGGCATCAACTAATACCAGTGTCAGTGATGGGAAGAATCGTTGACAGCTTGATGGCAACGCCTTCAACTTGAAAGCAAAGGAAGACAAAATCTTTTTTCTTTGAGGTCGTTCGAGCCCGCCTTGCTAAGAAAATTCCTAAAAAATTGGAGACTCTCGGGCGGTCAGTTCTTTTAGCTCCGCCTTGTAGCACTAATCCTGCGTCAACGAACGACTATCCGCTCTCCTCTCTCAATCACCTTCTGGAGAAGAAATCTCACTTGAATCACCATAAAGTCAAAATCGACATCCAATATTTCTTCGATCAGAACTCTATGAAATTCTACAAGAGAGACACTGAATACCCACCCTCGCATTGGTTATATGTTGGTAATAATGGTGATGTATACTATGCTGAATAAGTACATCAGAGAAAGATAAGTAATTGAATCGAAAAACACCAAAGGTTCTCAAAAATTATGGACCGTTCTAATACCAATTGCCCACCTGATTGGAGTACCGTTAAGAAGGATTAGACAAGGATGCTCCGAGCTTTGCTAGCTTCACTGTCGATTTTGCCGTTTCCCCATCCATTCTTCATTCATCATAACAGAGAAAACTCAGTGTAGATCTATCTATTTTGGGATGCGCTCCGCATTCCATAAAGTCGTAGTGGCTTTACAAATGATGTTCGGCTCATACTAGGGTGTCCCCAATGTTCGTGCCGCTATTTTGGACCTCACGCCGGAGTTTAATTTCGTCATTTTTGAATATGTACAAGTAGAGATCGAAGAGCACCCTATGTGAAGAAATTATAAGGTAATTGTGCCCGCCCTTTCCGCCTGGTTCGAGTTCAGAATTAGAAAAAAATGAACCTATGTTTTCTTTTTGATTTCTTCAGTTTACTGAATTCCATCAAGCCACAACCGGACGAAGCCAGGAGAACCTTTGCTTCACGATAAATCTCCTTGTGTTCGCCCACCATGGATTGGCCGGATCTCTTACCCCCACAAGCCTACGGCCCGAAAGAGATTTCTGGTCCTGGAAGGCAGTCAATGTTCGATTTGGACCTGCTGTGCTTTATCGTTGAAGCCAACCGCACGAGTTATTTTGCTATATGACCACCACATTCAGACATTTCAGACACATGATAAGGTTCGCACTCCTTTGAAAATTCGTCGAAGCTTGAATGAAGAAATCCTTGCGAATTGGCCAGTAATCGCAGATTGTAAGACGAGTTCAGTCTACATCTCCAGTCCTGTTCCACCCGTAGAAAGTGCGCAACGCCGCTACTGTCGAGAGAAGTGGTGATCATATGCTAATCAACTGCAGAGGCATCAATGGCTAGATCGAATACCCTCGCCTTCAAATGACCAGAAATTGTGCAATTGCAGAAATTGACGTGGCATTAACGTGGCATCGATTCAAGAACATCTTTGAGCACACGTGATGTCACCTTTTCATCGAGAATTTAGCCACGTGTGCCAATGCCACGTCAATTTCTGCAATTGCACAATTTCTGGTCATTTGAAGGCGAGGAGATGGAGCAGAAAAGCTATTGAATTCAGAAGAAGATTTTGGTTAGGTATGGATAGCTGTATGCCAGTCAGCACTAGGAATTCCCCTCTAGCTACAACCATGTAAAATTCTAGTTTTTCGGTGATTAATGCCATAGTATGGTAAGAAGCTCCGAGAAGTACGCCCAAAATTAAACAAAGTACAGCGTGTCCATAAATAGTGCACCACTTTTCTTTACTTGTAACTTCTCTCAAAATGGATGTATCTTCAAGAGATTTTAAAAATTTTAGCAATACATTTACATATTGAAAGGAATGACATTCATTGGATATGCTCCTTGTTGTTGTGAGTATGGCTCCAATTGCTTCGAACGCAACTCTACTGTGGCCCGCATGGCATCCTGGGGTGTTCTCGAAACTTTGCAGAGAAAAGGCTCCGGCTCATCCATGTGGATGCATGTTTAGTGCAGGCTTTGCCCCTCGACATAGCCCACATAGGATGGTCCAGCACAATGAGATCAAGGGATAGGAGTGCCATTTGTTCGAGGATGTGAAATAAGAAAGAAAGCCTTAAAGGCACGAGTCAGGCTCAGTGGACCAAACCAATCCCTTTTGTCGTCTTTGTGCATGGCTACGCACCCACAGAGACGTTACCATGCTCAGAATCTCAAACGGCGCCGTAATAAGGCCCAGGGCACGTATTAGCGCTTTCGCCGCCTGGCCGGCGCTCCGACCGCCCACCTCGGGATGTGGTGCGTGGCTGGCATAACGTGTGAAATCAGCTAGGTTGATTGCCGTATCAACCGATACAACGACTGACACCTCCAGAAAACTTCTTCGAGACCAGTATCGGCTGTTTTGTGACAACGGGTGATCTGCTTACAACCCGAATGCGTACTCATGAGACCTCTCTCTGAGGTTTCATTGAAAAACTGTTAAAGAAATGAGTGCGGAAAATTAGTGATTCTCAAAAGAACTGCCCAAAATTTGGAATGCAATATGCGTAGAACACCTCCGCCGCACCATCTTTTCGCTGAAGAAACAAATTGAGGCCTGTATCAAAAATTCTGGCAGCTACTCCAAATCTTTTTTGCAGTTCGTAAAATGCCAAGGTTCGATGTTTTATAAAATCAATTGCTTTGAAATTTTTGTGCGCAAAAAATGAAGTTAGACGTGTTTTATGGCGCACGCAATTTTTAGCCACCCTGTAGAGCCGCGTCATTTCTGGAACGCGTGGTCGCGGTTGTCGTGAAGTAGCTTCACAGCTGTATTAAGGGGAAGGTTTCCTGTGGTTAACTTGAGAACGTTCCAGCAAAGGCGGAGAATGACCTTGTGGTGAATTTGACCATTTTTAGCTTCTTCTGCTCGATCTAGTCAGCCGGGCTTCTGCGTGTGGTTGTCACGAAACCTGCACTTCTCAACTGCAGTAGCGGCTTTGTTCAACCAGGCGTACGCGTGGAGTAGGAAACAAATTGTAGCCAAAACTCGTGTCGCGTTCTTGTCACCAATGGTCAATTCGTGAGCGATTCTTTGGCAAAACTTCATTTCTTTTACAAAGGGGCGAGAACCTCTATGAAATGTGCATCTCAAACATCAGGGCACGGTGGCCACACAGCATATTGCCCCGTGTGGATTGGCTTTCATAAGAGAGCGCAGCCTGCCCAAATCCGACTCCGATGACCTTCCTGGAAGAGGGCTTTCTTCCTGCTGTATTCTCCTAAGCAAATTAGGTGCAACCATTCTGTACCTCATGGCTGGCAATGACAAGAAGATGTATAGTGAAGCAGATCACTTCCGGCTCCGATCAATTTGTGGCTTAAGAGCGAATCGGAGTCAGAGCGTGAAAAACATGCCTCTTTTCTTTTCTCACTTTGAACTCGAAGACCGCGACTAGGATGGGCGTGATTAGGTTATAAGCTACCACACTTTACGCCCGTCCATAGCTCATGAGCTAATTAAAAATGGCCAAAGGAGCTTATAGAGGGAGATCCAAAAAATAAAACGAGATTTTGAGACAACCTAATAGAAGGTAATGGAGTACGTGACTGTCACATACAGTGAAGTTGAGGTTTTCCAGGGCACACGAACAAACGCCAATCGAAATGTACTCGCTGCATATTCAAATTATTTCAAAGCAATGTTCACCAATGACATGATCGAAAGTCGTTCGAGTATGTCTCAACTTATAATTTTACAACTGTGATTTCAAAGTTTTTTTAGTAATGTCATTGCGGATTTCAATGTAGCTTTTCTGCAGGAGAGGTGAAAATTGTGGATATCGAAGCCTCGACACTTTAAGCACTTGTCGATTTCTGCTACACTGGGAAGATAACAATCAATGACGAGAACGTGTTCAGCATTTTGTCAGCTGCTGGTCTTCTCCAATTAGGCGATGTTCAGGTTAGGCTGCTCACACCTGGAAGGCTCCACCTCATTGGTATATCCGCTGTTCTGTATCACTGTAAACCGAAGTCTGAGAATACTTGAAGCAGAGGCCGTATGTATTGGGTTGGTGCATAATATCGTAGCGCTTGCATTTTTCATTTTTGCACGCAAACGTTTTGTGAAGAAATTAAAAACATAAAACTAATCAGGGATGTCCACTTTGCCATTATTTACGACTTTTATCCTATTTTGCAGAAAGTCACTGGATTTGGAATTGAAAAAAAGATGTTGGGCTCGCTCTCGAAGTCCTTCATTATTTCGCAATTTGTACGACATGAATACGGTCTTAATTTGAGTGAAATATGTAGGGTTGGTTAGAGAGAGGTTCGATAAGAACAATGGATTCTGAAGAACTTTTGTTTTGACGGTATTTTTTTCTTTATGTGAACTGAAAAATAACAGCTGTCGAAATGCCGATTTCTGCCGTCTGGATTTTCCAACTTCTAAGCATTATGTATGAGTACAAATATAATTTTGAGGGAAATGACGAAGTAATTTTTGTAGAGCGAAAAAAGCACTTTCAAAAGGTATAGGCGATTTTTAGGGTTTCTCTTGTACTGATTGAATTTACACGCCCAAAAAAAACGCTACGATATTATGCACCAACCCAATATTTAGCTCGGGAGCGGGTTCGTATTTCTTAGGTGGGACGATAGATAGGAAGAGTAGGACTTGAACAAGTCTTTGCATAGCAATTTATAGTGTTACGTAGAATAGAATAAGGGGAAATGGGAGTAGAGACATCTCAAAATGGAGGTAACAGGCAGCGTTCGCGATGAATTGCTGCCATTGGAATGTAGAAGTAGAAATGGAAGCAGTACGTCAGGAATCAAAAAAAGACGGCCATGAACCCAAGTTACAGAAGTCCCCTTCCCCTTCAATTTAGGGGAGGGGGGAGCGGGGCGACTGAACGAGCTATCCAGTACTATGGAGGTTGTTTGACAGACGCGGATACTCACCACTATACTAGCGAGCAAAAGGAGTTGCTGAGGGCGGAAGTGGTGTAGTGGCAAGTGGCACGCTTACCACGCGAGCGGTCCGGGGATCAAATCCTGGGTCGTGAGTCGCCCGGGCCAACCAAGCCTTCCATCCCTCCGGGGTCGGTTAATTGGTACCAGACTTGTCTGGGAGGATAAAAACACTGACTTTGTATAGGCCACATCGCATTCAAACGCCACTACGAATGTACAAATGGAAGTAGAATGCGTGCCGCATCCCAAAAAGGGATTGATCAACGGCAAATGCTTTATCCTTTATGGAGGTTGTCTGGGTGAAATCAAACACTGGCATAATGCTAAGGACAATCTATAGGCAATGTTGCTTCCTTGCCCCACATAACGGTGGACTATCGATTGGAGAAGAAAATCAGAATATGGCGGTGATGGTTCCAAATACAGGGTGTCCCATATATATTGCACCACTTTTCTTTATTTGTAACTTTTTCAGAATGGATGTATCTTCAAGAGGTTTACAAAAATTTAGCAATACATTTACATATTGAAAGGAATGACATTCATTGGATATGCTCCCCTGTTGTTGTGAGTATGGCTCCCAATTGCTTCGAACGCAACTCTACTGTGGCCCGCATGGCATCCTGGGGTGTTCTCTTCGAAACTTTGCAGAGAAAAGGCTCCGGCTCATCCATGTGGATGCAATGTTTAGTGCAGGCTCTGCCCCTAACATAGCCCACATAGGATGGTCCAGCACGCTGAATCAAGGGATAGGAGAGCCATTCGTTCGAGGATGTGAAATCGGAAAGAGTGCCTTAACAGCGCTCCTGAACAATTTTTGCCTCCTATGCAGAAGCTGGGTCCTATTGAAAAGATCATCACCCCTCCTCAAAGTGGCTAGATACCTCAGTAACAGATGGTGCACCGAAATGTCCCTTGGCTCGGTCTAGTATCAAGTTGTATTCCTTTGTAAACAGGCAGTGATGGTGAGCGACCGGTAGTTGAGACCCCGTCCAGACCATGATAAGGTTCGGCTGCTGCTTGTGGCGAATATTCCTTTCACTCTCACTGACTTCCTCAAGACCTCATGCGGGCATCCTCGGAGTTTGAAGATTGTAGCTCCGCTCCATGTGAGGAATTTTGTCGTCGATGAAAACGGTGCCCGCGTAATCGCCATTTTCGGCCCTCGACACCAGCTCTTTGAACTTTTTGTCTCTGCTGTGCTCCTCCCGTTGGATTGAGCAGTGGTGCTTATGCAACTTATAATGGACTGTGAGCAGTTGTTATCCGACCACTCTCTACATGGCTGTGTTTAGAAACTCCAGCGTTCTGGTCACCTTTCTCGAGCCAACCCGGGTATTGCAGTCGTTTCGCTTCTTCATGCTTTTCCTGAGATCCAAGATGTCAGAACTTGTGGGGCGGCCACAACAAAGACTACTTTTATTGGTCTTCTCTTTAGTGCACGGTAGGCCGCGGAGCGGTTGAAAATCCAAAGAAGCGCGATGCTCATCACCGGATGTCCGACCTAGCTGTGTGAGAGGTTAGGCACTCTGTTGAAGTTTAGGCGCACCATGAGATGCAGGCCGAACGGTAAGCCGTGGAATTTGGCGTGGTCATTGACAAGAGGATCTCGGGAGAAACACCATAAACGCCTACGAAATTTGAGCTCAAAATTTGGTGCAAAGTTATGGGACATCAGTACAACACCGCAATAAGAGAACATGAATTCCGAAAATGGCTTACTATAGATCTCGAAGCTGTTCAGATATACTACTGGATGCACCCTGCAGCGTAGAACACACCCATTCCGAAAGACTTTCATCCCTCTTGCCAGCGAAATATTTCACTGAAAATAACCTTGAAAATGACCTCTGACCTCTCTCGGCTGTCACATGCAAGCTATTGCAAAACTCATTCTGGCCTCCAGAAGCTGCATGGGTGTGAAATGCGTGGCTCACAACCAATGAAGCAGTTGACTGCTTCTTTTTTGCAACGCTAAGGAACATTCTAGTCGTCGGAGACTTCAACCAGTTTTTCACATCAGGCAGCTGAGAGGAAATTTTGGAAGAAGAAGCCTTTCCTTCATGTACACCGACTTGAAATAAACAGCAAGTAGTAAGTGATGAACCGGTTTAGACGCTGAGTTTGGCAACAGCGTTAAAGGGAGCGGTACTAATCAGACAAACTCCAGCAAATAATTGAACGCACATCGGAGGGAATATAAGTGCAGTTCGGCTCAGAGACGCACAACTCCATGCATTTGTCCAAGGGACATCACCTGTGTTCTGTGTTAGCCTCATGCTCCATGTTTCCGGTGGAGGCGGAAGGTGCAGGAAAGCGCTGGTGTTACCTGGAACCTGACCTGCTGGTGAACGACCGACAATCCTTGATGTTCCGAAGCAGCGCCTTCAAAGCCTTCAAAGCGGCACGAAAATACCCATCAATAAGCCTTCAGAAGAAAAGTCATCGTCACCCTCCTCCCTTTATCCGCTTGTGCTGCACTGTTCTGCAGGTTCAGCGCGCGCTGTTAATGTTAACGGTGCTCATCTATGTGAAAACTTTCCCACTGCCTTGTAGGCGGGACTAGCAATGAAAAAGCAGCTCGTTAGGAACCAAGGGGGGAGGTCAGTGGAGCAGGGACAAACAAAAACCATGAGGAACAGCCCAGAATCGAAGAATGGAACTCCTTCTCTGCCCGTTGATTTCCGAGTTGATGTGACTCTTATCAGTGCTGCTACTGTCATCAGCGCTAACGATCTCCCTCTTTCTGAAACGACTGGACTCCGATATTAAAGGAATCTTCCGCGGAAAAAGCTCCGCCTCCATTACCACAGAAAAACGATACCCCTTAGGCCCCTAGCCTCATGAGCATAGCAAAAAGAACGGAACATAAGCGTTAGTTTCGATAATACTAATCCTACACACAAGACAAAATGATCACTCTTTCCGTGGAAGATTCCTTATAACTTACTTACTTACTTAGATACTTAGACGACCCGTTGATCAGCACGGCGGTTGGCCTTGCGCGGGTCCCAACTTCTTTTCCATTGCTCGCGGTCTTGGGCTTTCGTTGTCCAGTGTACGGCCACCTTAAGGGACACAGGATCATACACGTTGTTTCTGTATGCCAAAGAGTCTGCCCAACGTAAAGGAGGGCGGCCAAGTGGCCGTTTCTTCTCGCGCGGATACCATTGAGCAGTCTTCGAGCTCCAACGTCCATCGTTTCTTCTGATCAAATGCCCAGCAAATCGGTGCTTCGCTTCATTGACGTGAACCAAAACGTCCTTAATCTTCGACATAGCTCTGACGTCAGAATTGTGCAGGCTCAGTTCTCGTTGACGGCTCAGCGTTAGGCCTATTAGACGACGTTCAATAATTCGTATAATGTACTTCG
>MU870497.1:0-24413 GCA_036418205.1 Ostertagia ostertagi | reverse complement strand
CTGAAATAGATATACTGCTGATGTACCATTCTTGAATAAGAGGGGCAACCAGACCAACGCTAGTGGAAAGCCAACCAGCCATTCAGGAATGGTTTTCGCAGATAAGAGCAGAAATTGCGATTCGAGGACATCTCGGACCTCTGCTACTTATGATATAAAGCTGGAGAGTGAAAATTGTCTTGAACTCCCGTCACGGGGTACCTAGTCTAAGCAGGTAGTCCATCCACAATGCATAGATTTTCCAAAAGTTGATGACAACAGAATGTCGTGGAATTCACCATAATAGAAAAGTGGCAACATAGCTATTCCAAGTTGAGTCCTATGAATTGCTCTGTATTGAGAGTGCCGAAGACAAAGCATTGCCACAAGCATAATAGGAACATCGACCAGCTGAGCATGCTCATGAATACTTTATATTTACTCGACAACACCAATCTGCACAACAAGGTAGATGACTCTCTAAAAAGTCATCGGTTATTTATCAGTGCAGAAGGCGGTCTCTATGAAGGGCAATACTGTATCCTGTCCGGCATCTTTCCTCGAATGTGATGGTTTTGGTAACTTGGAATTTCTCGGCGATATTGCTTTTTATGACAAGTTTATTTTGTAGCAGTAGTTTCTGCCCACCCTGTATATACAGTGCGGTGCAAAATCATTGGGCAACCCTAAAAAATACGAAATCTGGCCTCTAGAAAACCTCGTCAATCGCAACCTGTAATCTCAGAATCGCCCTTAAAAAACCTATACCCACAACTCTCCAGATTATCTGATTAGTTTTCGATATTTTTAGACATTTTTTTTAAACTTTGGAGCCGGTGCAGTGAATCATGGGACACCCCTCAGAATTCTCCTTAAGTTTTTGGATGTGTTGGATTTTTTTATCCAACCAGCAACAATGCACTAGCACTTATTTCGTGTATTGCAACTCTACTAGAGTTACTTTTTCAGTTATTCTTCTCCGCTCGCTCCGCGAGTGAAAGCCACGCTTTGCTTTTACACGCGCCTGATGGCTCTACCCCGACCAACGAAGGCACTTCTGCAAGCTCAATGAAAACCGTAGCCTAGTACTCTAAACCTTTACCATGAATAGAAGCGAGACGACACCAGTATATGCTGCAGAACCTCCCCAAAAGGATTGGCGTATAACCTTGAGGACTATATCGAACAAAATCACCATGCACGCTCAGCCTGGGTCACCTCTACGACAGAAGGCATATAAAACCGAAACCAACTGGTAAAATCACTGATATGGGTAACTACCGTAGGGTCCTGCGAAGCGTGCTGTCATGCTTGTCTGGCGCTCTGACTGGAAACAGGGAAGAGAATTTCAAACGAAAGACTGGGCCAAGGATAGGATCTCCTGAGCAAATTTCCATTTATGGTTATGAGTATTTTGTTCCTTTGAGACCGATTCTCCTCTGGTAACAAGAAGTTCAAGGTTGATGATTTAGATGACATTTTCATTTGTAGAGCAATATTGGCCAGGTGTCGACGATATTCCCTCAACAAAATTTCGTGATAGCCTCCCAAAGATGTGAGGATACGCAAGCTCATCCTGAGTCCTGAACCTGAAGTGTTTCGCCACTGGAATGAGTTTACTAGAGTACAGGTGTCACAGAGAACCATCTGCTTATCTCCTATGGATTTCGCGTCAAAGATACCTTTCTGGTAAGTATCACACCTTGTCATGTAAAGTCTCCAATGAGCCAGTGGTTATAAACTAGCTTAATAACTTTAATAGAATGACCAGCAAGGAGTGCGCGTCTTAAATTTGTCGAGCCCCACTTGAAGAAACTTTGTTAGCAAGGCTGCGAAAATACTCGGAAGATCAACACAATTTCAGAGTTGAAGCGAGGATCCCCCACTGTTGCGCACCGCTTTGATTTAAATATATACAAAAATTTGCGGCAACTTGAATACTAGAGCAATAAAATCCGGCGTATTTCCGTATTTTCAAGGTTTCGAGGGAGGGTGCCTAATATGTCACACCGACGCCAAAAAAATCTAAAGTATGGAAATAATCGGATAACCTGGTATTCTGTGAGTATAGGTTTTTTTTCTTAAAGATGGTTCTGATTTTACAGGCTGCTGTGAGTGACGATTCCTTAAAGACAGAGAGCCAGAGATATTCATGTTTTTAGGGAGTGTCCTATGATTTTGCACCGCACGTATGTGTACATGTGTAGATTGATGTCACACAGTGTGTATATAGTATATATCATAGAGAGTTTAGCAGAGTTTTGAGTATTAATGAGTGCTCTCGCAAGAAACACATGCGACTGAATGTCCTTCTTTGAAAGAATACACAAGGATCTCTAGAGATTCAAAAGCCGTCCTCTGAAGGTGAATCTGTGCAATTTTACTGCAAGAACTCAATACTATTTCGGATTGAGGTGCTATCACCGTAGCAGCTTGGTGCCAGATTAGAAAAGGTCTGATTCGTCAGTTTATATTTATGCCGCTCAAATCACTGCGAGGATTGATACAAGCAGCTACTATAACGTCGATTAATGTTTGATCAGGGCAGGGTTTTTTCCGACAAGCATTTCAGCCTGACAAAATTTTCAGCAAACATTCGAAATTATGTTCAACAGCGAGCCAGTTCGCTCATTTTCACTGCCACATCCACATTCATCGGTTATAAATCACAAAACTGCAACGTGCTGAACAGTTGCGATTCATCATGACATACCTCGGCCCAAGTTCAAGGCGAAGCCAATCAACGAGCCTTGAATGTGGCTAGAAAGTTAATACGTTATCATGAACTAAAGAATTTGCTCTATTCAATGGTTGCTAGAGCAGCTCGGAATGTCCAGTATTTGCGAAAACGCCATCTTGAGGATTTTTGCCTGAGTACCGCTGAAAGGTACTTTTTTGATGCATTGGCACCATTTCAACAACTGTAGTTGCTTTCAGGGGCAATTTTGTACAAAAACGGGAGAAGGTCCGGAATTCGCGAGGTTTTTCCTTTCCGGAAGGTGTAAAATCGTTTGACCAATCTCAACTTTAACACTTATATGTTAACGAATTTGACGCCGAAGACTGCATTCATTGCTGAGTTAAGGATTCCTCCCTTCCTGTTATTTCGCACAGTCCTCTCAGAATCTTCTTTCCTAATAAGATTTTTTCTACAGAGTGCCTAATTGAAGCGCGCGCAATTAAGTGGGCCCAGTTTGGGATCCGCCGTGTGCTTCACATCCCTTCAGATTCAAGGACATACTTGAAAGACAAAATATCCGTTAGAAAAAGTGGGAATTTCGAATTCTTCAACTCGCTTAGTTATAAAACTGTGAGATAATTATAAATCACTACGCGGACACCTTTGAATCACGAAAATTTTATGTGGGCGGAATAGCACTGTTATTGGAAGTTCTCTGGCCTTCCATCACATCGACTAGAGATTGATGTTTGTCCCCGGACAGTGATGATCCTCCCGCATCGACCGGTCCGATCTCGTCCTTACGGCGGTAATACGACCCCCTTCTCGAGGTGTCGAAGATTCTCAACGCACTCTTGACCCAGGCCCAGGCCTTCTGCTCTGCTTTCTTCAGTTTACCAAAGTTTTGTGGGGCATTTATTTGCCCTTACTTCCAGTTTGTAAAATATGGAAATCTAGGGCTGTTGGGAGGAAACTTCCATTGTAACAATTCCTCGAATGCAGCAAACTCGGAAAATCGCTTTTCGGAAGATTTAGCCTTATTCTTGTGCTCGGTCCTGTAAAAGTTCCAAGTAAACTACTCGAGTGGCTATCCATCCACTACAGATGTGGATTCTTTAAAGTGTCTGGCTAAGTTTTCAGAAATGCTTATGAGCGTAGAAATTCCCAACTGCTGACTGACTCAGGCGAAACAGCAAGACAACGGTGCAAGTAGAATCTGTTTCAATTTTGTGAAGGCGTTTGTTCATCGCCAGGGTGGCGGTGTCCGCTCCTGTAAGGGGTGCCACTGGGAACTGCCCACTTTGTGTGCTGAGCTGAACACGGACATTCGAAGCAGGCGACAGGCCCACATGACAGGCCGGCCCACGAACACCCACGTCACATCACAAAAGTTAATGTCGTCACTGAGTTTCAAGATAAGGGTACGGCGTCCGCGGGAGCCAACTCGCAAAGCCCGGCGAGTGTGAAAAGTATGCGAGGGTCTATGGTGCAACAGCGGCATCGGGGGGGGGGGCAACTAGGCTAGTCCAAAGGCCATGCACGTATCGAAGACCCGCGTTGCAACATTGAATGGTGGCACGTTGACAGGCTGCTCCAGCGAGCTGGCAGAAGCGCTAGAGCGCCGACGAATAGACTTCTGT
Organism: Ostertagia ostertagi; assembly: GCA_036418205.1. NCBI lineage: Eukaryota > Metazoa > Nematoda > Chromadorea > Rhabditida > Trichostrongylidae > Ostertagia > Ostertagia ostertagi. The sequence goes on along the minus strand of MU870497.1, from coordinate 20,114 downwards.
GCCGTGCAGGAAACGGGGTAGTCCTGCTGCAAGTGAGGGACATGGGCCGCGGCTTCAAAGTTGTTCTCTATAGCGGTCTCAGAAGCACGAATGGCGTCGCAATGATTGTCTCTGAACGTTTTCGTGATTCGATAGTAAACGTGGAGCGCTTCGACGGCCGTTTAATGGAGATCATTGTCGTCATCGAACAACAAAAATACCACTCCTTCTCTGCGTACGCTCCGTAAACCGGGTGCTCCGATCAAGCCAAAGATAAGTTCCGGAACCTGCTTGATGGAGAGACAGCTGAGATTCCGTCACAAGAAGTTATAGTTGTCGCAGGTGACCTCAGTGTTCACGTTGGCGCTACGAAAGACGGTTACAGCTGCCACGGTGGTTTTGGATATGGGTCACTAAACCTGATGGCGAACCAATTCTCGAGTGTGCAGACTCGCACAACCTCGCCATTGTGAACACGAAATTCCGAAAACGCGCCCACATATCATCACCTTCTATAGCGGTAATACAAGAACACAAATCGTTTTCGTACTTGTCAGGCGCCGCGTCCAAGGGCTTGTAACAGACGCGAAAACAGTGTCGAGAAGGAGCGCGAAAACAGTGTCGAGAAGGAGCGCGAAAAAAAGTAGCGGTACCACGCACTTCCTAACGAAAAAACAGCTCATTACTGGCGGGACTATCATATGGCGAAGAGAGAGGCAAAGAAGGCCATTGCTTCCGCAAAAGCAGCTCACCTGGCTGATATCAGTAAAAAAAAACTCGAGTCGCGCGATGGTGAGCGGTACGTTTACCGACTTGCAAAAACCCGCTATCGCAAGACCGAGAATATAGAAAAGTTCTTCGGCACGAGAATGACGAGAATGGTGACCTCTTGACGGACCGCAAGAAAATACTGAAGCGATGGCGTGACTACTTCGAAAACATCTCAACAGTCGAATTTACTCATTTCGCCATCCCCTGTGCTCCGCCAGTACGCAGCCCCGTTCAGAAGATAACCATGGAGGAGGCCATCACGGCCATGAAGAACATGAAATCATTCAAAGCAGTTGGTCCTGACGACTTAGCGGCGGACTTGTGTCAAAATGCTGGAATCCTGCAGAATGGTCGACGGAGTTCTTCAACCAGATCGTTGCAGGGGAGAAGGTGCCTGATAGCTGCCAACAAAGCACGACGATTCCTATCTGGAAGAAGAAGGGCAGTCCAGGAGACTGCACCAGCTACCGTCCAATTCGCCTGCTCTCGCAGAGCATGAAAATCTTCGAGCGAGTTGTAGATAGCCGTATCCGAGATATCGTCGAGCTAACCACCAACCAGTGTGGTTTTGTGGCTGGTTGCAGCACTATGGATGCCATACACGCCGCTCGCCTTCTGCTAGAAAAGCATCGCGAGAAACAAAGACCGATGCACCTTGCTTTCTAGACTTGAAGAAGACTTCGACCGCCATCCGCGCGACGTTATATTGTATGCCTGACGACAAAATGGCGTGAGACCGGTGCACCTTGCTTTCCTGAACTTGGAGGAGACTTTCGACCGCGTTCCGCGCGACGTTATATGGAATGCCCTACGACAAAATGGCGTGCCTGAAGAGCTCGTCGAGTGGGTGCGCATCCTTTACTTGAGTCCAAATAGCTGAGTGCAAACGGCAGCAGGAACATCGATGGATTTTCCCATCTCTGCCGGGGTACATCAAGGCTCTGCGTTATCCCCACTCCTATTTGCTGTCGTCATGGATGCTATTAATCTCTAGAAGATCTCCAGAAGCCGGCTCCATGGACGCTTCTTTATGCTGATGGCGTGATTCTCGCTGCGAAGATAAGCACGCTCGAGCAACAGGTGCAAACCTAGTCCGACCGTCCGGCTATATTAGGTCTTGAGCTGAACGTCAAGAAGACCGAGTAGTTGACCACCGATTCGAATGAGTTAAGCTCGAAATGGCGCTCAATGACTGGCGTCCTCTGCGATGAAAACATGCCAGAACGTCTCAATTCCAAGATCTATAGGACCGTCACCCGGCCGGTCGCGATTCACAGTGCTGAGTGTTGGCCTACCACTAAAGAGTGTGATGGAGGCCAAGATGCTGCGCTGGACAGCCGGAGTCACACGAGTAGACCACATCCGAAACTATGTCATCAGGGAGCGATTCGGGGTGGCTCCAACTGTCGACAAGATGCGCAAAGCCCATCTACCGCACTTATCATTAATTTATTAGATGGTATCCTCATGTCTATCGCGCGAAAGATGAGAGTGTCCGTAAGATCGGTTGACGTGCCCGGAAAGCGGCCTAGGGGCGCCGAAGCAGCGATGGCTCGATACGTTGCACGAAGACTTGAACTCTGTTGATATTTACCCCGATCAAGCGTTTAATCGGGAAAAATGGCTCCAAAATACAAGAAAAGCGGATCCCGCCTACAAGCGGGACGGACACCAAAGAATAAGAAGAAGAAAAAGTTTGGTCAGAATGGTCGATGATGTTACGTGGCAATATGACCTTAAGTGTCCTGAAAGCTTCTGCCTACCCTATTGCTATATTCATCATGCTAGGCACCAGAACGATCAGTCTGAAGGTGGGACTATGTGATTTATCAGGAGCAAGATTAACAAGGTGCATGCGACGGTGCGTATGAACTCAGGGCACTAAGTTCATCGCTTGGTGGCTGAGGTAGCGTTCAGCTAAATAGATCGTCAGCTTGCATTCCAAGAGGAATGCTTATAAGCGTGGAAATTCTCAAGACCTGACCGACGAACGACGGCGAAATAGCAAGAAAACGGTGCAAGTAGAGGCTGTTTTAATTTTGTAAAGGCGATTGTTCCCAATCGTTTTGATTGCTGGGAAGATGTTTGCAACGGAACTTCTCTCCATTGAGAGGATTTGAAAGGTATACGCTGGTCACAAGTAAATCTTAGCCTTTCAAACAATATTGCGTTCGTATGGAGTGATGGATTCTATGGGTTTCACGTCGACTTCAACACGTGGTGCGTGGCGTTCCTCCTCCTGAGGTCAGTTCGTCGTCGTACGCGGCGATCGCACTTGCCGCGAAAGCAGCGATTTCGCGATGTGAAGTTTTTGTGGTGAAAATGTAGTTCTTCTAGGGGGTCACCCTATCTAATAGAAGTGCAGCTGCGGAAAGGCACCCATGTCTTATCCCATCTTTCACTGAGTAAGCTGCAAACGACCAGCTCGCCACACATGTTACCCTGGGCCTATGGCGAAAACGGCTGCCACCTTACTGAGTATTCACATTCACCAACCCTTTTTGCGATTACCATGCAACCCTTGGCGAAAGGGCCTTCCAGGTATTCGATTTTTTACTTAGACCTGGGAAGGTATCCATATCTAATCGTGCACTTAGAGCCTGTGCTCTAAGTAATGATTATATATGAACGGCATTCCGCAACCCCACTTCGATTAGATGTTACCATTTTGATTAGATATTATGAGTGGTCCCCCCCCCAACTACATTTTCAGCGGTTTTGTATTCGTCCATGTAGCTACACTTGTAGCCCTTTATATTTGATTGTCAAGTGACGGTGGGTGCGTTGGTGTTAAGCTCCTTGTGAAAAGACGAACACTCCTCTCCTGCTAACTTGTAATAAATTTAGAAGACGAGTAAGCGGGCAAATCCGAGACAGATGTGTACTTCTTCTTACATACATACTAACGAGCAATGTATGTAACCAGTTTAGCTGCGCACGCATTCGCGTGCATCACACGGGACTGCAGTAGTATTGAAACAGGACCATCAATATCTTTGTAAGGCTTTCTGGCAATGTTTGCCCACGTCGCTCCGCGCTCCCACCCACCCTTCGGACCTCCCCTTCGTTGCCGTACTTTTTCCACCTTTTTCCGGTCTTCAGGACATCTTTGACCTAGTCGTAAGGTTTCGTCGATAATCCCACCCACATTGGTGCATGCTCCGCCCACCAATATTGTTGAACTCCCTTCCTTGCCAGACACTAACCACTTTTTCCCGATCTTTACGGCATCATGGAACCGAGCTATGATATTTCGTAGATATTCCTCTCTTATTGCTGCATGCCGCGCCCACTGATAGCAGTTAACTTTATTTCCTTTGCTGACCCCTATCCACTCTTTCCCCGGCCTCCGGACTCCTTGAGGCAGAGTTATAACTACGACGCCAACTCTTTTTGTGCATGCCCAGCCCACGGATAGCAGTTAACTTCTTTTCCTTCGCCGACCTCTATGCACTTTTTCACCGGTCTGTAGGACTTCTTGGAACTGCATTTTAGGTTTGGCGCAAACCACGCCCACATTGACGCACGCTCCACCCACTAATTGCAGTTGACCTCCGTTCCGCTGTCAGACCCGATCCACTTTTTTCCGGCCTCCAGGACATCTTGGGGCCGAGTTATAATGTTTCGCGGATAACTCCGCCCACTTCTGTGCCTGCCCCGCCCACTAACAGCAGTTGGCTTTACTTCCTTCGCTGACCACTATCCACTTCTTCCCGCTCTCCGGGATTTCTTGGAATCGAGTTGTAAGCCTGGTCGCAAACTTCGTTCACTTCATTGTATGCCACGCCCCGCGCCTACATCGTTTGCGCTCAACATCTCCTCCTCCCTTAACCTCTGTACACGTTTTTTCCGGTCTCTAATTCTTTTCGGAGACGAATTATGAGGTTTTGTCAGGACCCTATGTATCTTCGTGGCAAACCCCGCCCACTTTACAGCATGCTTACCCATCAAAAGCTTCCCACCCTAATCCCTCCGTCAACCCTTAACCACATTTTTCCCGCTCGCCGGGTCTTCTAGAAAACGACTTATAAGAGTGGTAGCAAACTCTGCTTACTTTGGGGTGTGCCACGCCCAAGGTCTATATTCAACCACCCCTCCTCCTTTGATTTCTGTACACGTTCTTTCTGGTCTCTAGTTCATTTCGGAGCCGAATTATGAGGTTTTGTGGGGAGCGCAATCGAGCTATGTATCTTCATAGCAAACCCCGCCCACTTTGGTGCCTCGCCCACCGATAGCAGTTGACTTTCATCTCTTCTCCAACCTACCTTTTCCCATTTCCGGAACTTCTTGGAACCGAGTTATGAAGTTTCATGGCAAACTCCGCTCACTTTGACGCATGCCCCGCCCGCCAACAGCAGCTCATCCCCTTCCTTCCTCCAACCCTTATCAACTTTCTACTCGGTCCCCGGAACTTCTAGGAAGCGAGTTATAAGCCTGGTTGCCAACCTGCCCACCTTGGTGTACGACACGCCCAGCCTTGACATTTAACTTCCCCTGCTGTCCTATCCTCTATCCATTGTTTATCGGTTTCTGAGTCACATCGGAAGCGATTTATGAGCTCGAAACCAATCTTTTAGAAACGTCGTCTACTTCAGGAGACGCCCCACCCATTGTGGGCGAGACTCCGCTTACGTCATCTATGCTGGAAATACCATAGACATTGCTTCCCTGCACCTATTTCTTTTCTGCTCTGTAGGCCTCCTCCTAATCGAGTAATGAACATTTTCATTGAGCACCGCTTTTTTAAAGAACGCCCCGCCCACCCAGGGTGGGTCTAGCCGATCCAATCTGGATCTAACGCACACCTATACCCACTGCCCCCCAGTCTCGAGGCTGTTTGTGACTGAATTTGAAATCATGGTCCTCAGTACCGCTCATTTCGATGCACGCCGCGCCCACTGTGAGCGGGGCTCCGCTCAGCTGACGTATGTTTTTCACTTCTCGAGACATGGTGCACCCATCCCAAACTTGACCCTGATCCTGTAGGTTGTTGTTTGCTTACAAGGGAAGGATACCAGGTCGAAGTGGTCTTTTTTGAAGAATTATATACCACTAGATGTGTTTTTGGGCGCTGATCTCGAATCTGTTCTCCATATCTGCGAAACGATTTTCTGGACGTAGTTATGAAGCGCGATAGTGCAGGGCAGCGGCCCGGGCCGACGAGCAAGAGATTGACTTCTTGGCGAGTTCTCAGTTGTTTACTCGAAAACATTGCTCAAAAAACTCTTATGCATGCTAATCGTCAACGACTGCCTATCCTATAAGTGGAAAGAGCTGGCAAGATACTTCGAACACTGTGCGCCTCAATTACAGTGTCCTGTCAGTCGTGCATGCCCACATTTTCGATTTTAGGTCAAAATTTTGGATTTGGACCAAAAGTTGTCGCAAGGGGTACTTTGATGCGCTGAACACGAAAATCACATCTATTTGGCAAGAAAGTGCATGACGCATGCGCTACGGGTGCCAGAGACGGTTGCTTGCAAATGACGCACACAGTATTCGAAGCACTTCGGCAGCTCTTTCCACCTGTATGATTGGCAATCGCTGATGACTGAAACATGAGTAAAACTTCCCTAAACAGTGTTCCCAAGAAAACCAAAAGTAAGAACTTGCCAAAAAGTTGATCCACGACCTCTTGTTCGTCGGCCCAGGCCGCTACCACTGCACTATCTCGCTTCATAACTACGTTCAGAAAATCGTTTCGCAGATTTGAAGAGCAGATTCGAGATCAGCGTTCAAAAGCATATCTAGTGGTGTATATCTCGTGACAAACGGCCACTTCGACCCTGTATCACTTTTCTTTGTTGTACAGGAACATTCGGCTAGACGACAGGGACAGCGGGCAGACAGACCAGACAGACAGACTATGTGAATTCTCGGACAAAACGGCATCAACCCTGTATCACTTTTCTTTGTTGTACAGGAACATTCGGCTAGACGACAGGGACAGCGGGCAGACAGACCAGACAGACAGACAGACAAGACAGACCAGACAGACAGACAGACAGACAGACGACATACAGACAAAGACAGACAGACAACACATACAGACAGACAGACAGACAGTCAGTCAGTCAGACAGACAGGCAGACAGACTTAGCGCATTATATATAGTAGGGACAATTATGTACCAAGCATGAATCCGGGCCTGTAGTATACGAATTATCACTTTATTAGTGTACACAACCACTGATGCTACTGATAATTTGACATAGCAAGTTCGGTCTCGTGAAGCTTGAATCGTAAGATGAATAGCCGAGCTTATTAGACAACGTTAATTACTGTGAAAATGAGAAATGAAAATGAAAAAGTTCATAAAATTGACGACAATCCACTCCAGCAGCCAAAAAAGAGTTGCAGATCGGCTAAAAGCATATCGTTTCTACCGCTAATCAATCCTCTATTGACATTGCGAGTGCATGGAGTTGAAACACGATTCTACAGAAAAAGTCAATAAACACACCTCAATAAACCGATTCCAGTTACTTCAAAATGAACAAAACCCGAGCTTCACCTCGATTTGTTCAACAAATAATAGCAGTCTATCGATCGGCAGTCCGACACTTGGCAAACTGCCAGCGATGGGTCGAGCAGGGTGAATAACGGACCAGGATTTCCTTGACCATAGCTCTCTACCATGCGAGCGTGGTACTGAGAGTGAACATCCGCGCGGAGGGCACAGACGGCACGCGCATGGCGAGTGTCAATGTCCGCGCGATAGATCGTGTCTGATCGGGCAGAGAATCCTCGACGCGCCGTTGAGGAATCTTCAAGCAATATTCACCCTGGTTGAGCGACACGCACACCGCCACAACGAACCACCACATCGCCTTCACCGCGTCGTCGCCGCGCGCGGCAAGTGATATCGCCGCGTGCGACGGCGCTGAGGCAATTTCAAGGGGAAAACCGCGCGTCTCTTCTGAAGAGAGCGCCTACCAACAAGGCGAAGACGGGCAAAGTTGGTGGTATGTTTGTGATTTACCTGGAAACCATCGCTTCCGAGGAGGAGTCATGCTGTTCCTTCCCCTCAAATACGGCGGATCACTATGCATGGCGTATGCCAGAGACGAAGGCCTGCTCACAGAGTCATCGAAACTTTCAAGGGTTGGACAAATCGCTCCACAAGTCATCGGAATTGCTCAACGAACTCCTCTACACGCGATGGTCAGTGGATTACCGTAGAGGATTCAGTCGTGTGTCAATGAGACGGCGACCGTTCCAGGAAGTAATATTTTTTGGTGTTTAGCTCCCACTAAATATGTATACATATTTCCACCTTTTTGCCTGCACCTTTTTAGCTTTTTGTTTTTTTTATGACAGTTGGATCTTGTTAAGGTAATTTGAGCCCCATGTATAGAGCACTTTCCAGGAACGGCTATGCAATTATACTGCTTCAAAATAGTTTCATCAATTACCTGTGAACGACTTCCTGTTCTTCCTCGAATCATGAGTGAGTGGCTGTTGAAATGCTTCAGGCGAATAGAGGGAAATAGAAGGCTGGGCTACTTCAGAAGAGTAGAGTAGAATAGAATAGAATTCCTGTGGAAAACATCAGGAACAGCTTACAGAGAGACCAGTACCAGTATTCTATGGTTAAGCAGAATTTCTGCTTACAGGTCCACGTATAACAGTAAGGTAAGCTACTGGTCAGGGCAGCAATGAGCAATAGAAGTATCGCCGCACTGAATCTGAGAAATGGGAAATATGAATGCCATTCCATGAACGGGACCCGCTGATGGAGGCAGAAAAAAGGAAAAGAATCTGTCCAAAACATTGTAGCTGAGGCAGTGGAAGACTGACCAAGGAGGAGAGTCTGAGCGAGAGCATCAGTGCTGATCCCTAAATGGTGCATGTCCCCCATGTTGCAAATGAGAAAAATAGAAGCAGTTGAAGTGGTGATAAAAAGGCCCTAGCCCTGTTATCTTGAAGTGTTGCTGGAAGCATGGAACACCCGTGAACTAGATTAGTGTTGAACTCTGCCCCATGGTTCCTCTATCTAGGCATAACCTCTGTTGTGCCTTTGACCCATCGGCACCGATATTCTACAAATGAAGCAATCACATTTTTCTAAGCAGCAATTGAAAATTAATTTTTTCCTAGACCCGCACATGCATCTCGAAATTTTGAATTCCATGCTGGTTACTAGCAGTAAAGAGAAACATTGGTATTCTGGACAGTTTCTCTCAATAGTACACGTCCATTTTTTGACAGCCTGAAAACTAATATGTCTACAATTTTGCTCAATTAGCGGAGGCAACAGTGGGGCGTCATTATTGTTCGTGCATATAAAAGTCTAGCAGTGAAAACCATAGTATCACTTCCACAGTTTTCCACCATGGGGAAGTTTCATCTGCAGTTTTTTGTTGTGCTGTCGATAGTAAGTTTCAGTTCATAATCATTGGCTAGCTAGAAAATTCAAACACTTTTAAAGGTGAACCATTCGCTGGTCTCGGCCCAAGGCCAAGCACCAACTTCAACAACGGAATCTACAACGGAGTCCACGACTGATTCGACGACGGAGTCGACATCTGAGCCCACGACGGGGTCGGCAACTGGGTCAACAACGGGGTCAGCAAGTGTTTCGAGTACAGCGGGTAGTGGGGAAACAACGCAGGTCACAACCGCTTCGACAACAGCTTCTACTACTGAAGCTTCGACCACTACTATTCCGTATGAGGGTGAGTATTCAATAAGAAATTCAAACGATTGCATTTTATTACCGATCATAATTTTCCTAAGGACCTTTAGTAAAGTTTTCATTGCTCGCTCTAAGTGGCACCATTTTCTTGGACCAAAACAAAATTTTTCACAAAGAGAATTCAGAGGACAACCGCCTCTGCCCACAAAACCGTGGCATGAAAGACACATTAAGAATAAGGGCATCAATGGCTCACAATTACCGGAGGTAAATACTTCCGACCATAATTAGTGCGACTGAATAAGTCATGCGATAATCTTCGTTCTTTTAAGGTCAAGACTTGCTATGGGGCTTGTCAGAAACAAGAGAGGAAGAACACTGCCAACGGCGTCCAACATGAGACATTTGGTAATTTGAAATTCAATGCTACAGGTTTTACTTACGCGCATTTTTGGCGCAGTGGCAACAGGAATCATGTCACACTGGGTAGTTTTGGTGTCAGCAGGTATAGTCCCCAAAAAGAACATTTTCCACGAAGCGATTTTGCATTCAAATGCTTTTAAAATACCATTTGCAGGAATACAATTGCTCAAGTGAAGAATGGGCCAGGAAATCTGCGGTAAGGTGCTCTGTAATCCCACCTGCGACAATGCCTTCTTTTGTCCAAGAGAACCACGATCTGGTTTTAAAGTCTTTAGCAGACACTAAGGAGAAAGCGCTTATAGTTGTAAGTTTATTATTTTGAGCTCAAAAGAGCTGAATCAGTGGCAGCAATCGCAATGATTTGATGATGGTCACTTTCGGTAGCAAAGGTACCAATTTTTTCGACAATGGACATTCTATTTGAATAAGCCGTGAAAAGACCAAAAAAATTGAGAACTATGACCTTACAGTGATTGTTGACTTTAGACGATTTTGTGGCTTACACGTTGCCTGTTAGGTGATGTGAAGAATATATACATGATTACAGCCGATTTCACGGCCGATTACGTCTGGTGAAATGCACTTTCACAATGCTATTGATTATGATATCATAAATTTCAATAATTGTGCTCGAAAGAGTGACAGTTTCTGTGAGGCGAGATGAGCCCAACTGCATTGCCGCTAGCGCATCTTGCACTGCAGAAACACCACGCATATTCCTTTTGCCTGGCTACCGCGACCAATGTTGCATGTACCTTCCTGGAATAGACTCACTTTCTCGTACTCATTGTCTTTACAAAACAACAATAAACATGTCTGTTAAGGCTGTGAAACACTGGTGGAGTCAAATAAGAATAACTGGCGGCATCGGACAAGGTGTCAGATTTACGCAATACAATGTTGGCACACCGACCGAATGGTTCACTAGGGTTTGACTTAGTGCAGCATTTTGTAAAGCGTTCATTCATCATTTTAGGCTTAAAAATTATCTTACCACAGGAACTGTTCGAAATGACGTTGCTTGCAGATGGCTTGGGCGACCACTGAACACTTAGGTTGCTACGTAGAGTCATGCGATTTTTACTGGAATGTGATATGCCACTACTATCCTGGGTATGGTTATATCACCTTTTTTCAGTTGCAATCTCATAATCGTCTAGCTGAAAATTAGACTCTTCGCGGGTGACTCTTCTTCTAAAACTTTGTGCCCGTCTGCATCCTGGGCTTCTTAGATCCTGGGCTTTGATCTCCTTTGCTTGTACATCAGATGTTCTGACTGAGCCATTGCAGTGGAAATCAGCTAAACAAGCAGATCTACATGAAGGGCGAACCCTGCAGCGAATGCCCTATCGGTACATTCTGTAATGAAGACAAACTATGTGAATTGACTGATGAAATTATTGATTATTGAAATTACATAATTTTTTTGTGTTCCAATATTTTTCCAATATTCATTGTAATGTGGTACGAATGAATGGTTTTGAACATTGACTGCTCTGTTGTTTTGACTGGTAGATGTATCCGATAAATTCTCTCTCTTCCACACTATTATAGCCAGGTTGATCGCCCCGCGACCGCCGCGCACTCTTCCCTACGTAATCTTTATGCCCCTGTTCTCACTTCCACCTGTGGCATCAGCGTCTCTTGAAAAAGAGGTGGTGTACAGAAAGCTTCATATGATAGAGGGCATCATCACAATCATGACACGATGTTAGAATGACAAATATTTTGTGTAGGTCTGTTGTGAGTGGTTTTCCTCCATCCCTTACCCTACCATCCTCCCCGCGCTCCACTCGACCTGCCAGTGCAGCACCATATGGAATCGTTGTGCCGATTAGGTGTCTATGGTGTGTGACGACAACTATGCCATGGCAAAACCTTCATAGCCCTGGTAATACGAGCCGTTTCGGGAGCGGTTCATTTACTCCATGAGCTTCCTTATCATTTCAGTTTGCAGACGGAGAGACGGACATACATTACATACATAAAGACACACATAACAAAGCGACACACCAACTAAGTTACGTACTATATATAATCGGCTAAGCGGTTGTGTGTGTGTTTGACCGGAAATTCGTAGTTGGGCCACAGCAATGATAGCGCCATGGTTCTCACATATGTTTTAGGGGGTGGGATGGGGACACAAGTGGTATACGAAGTGATAACGAGTAATAATAGCTGATAAGAGGGGCTGGAAAGCGAGCATCACCAATTTCGTTTTGTCGTTCATAATGGTACTAGAGCGTTATTCTTACAAGTGTTTTGTGGGGTGATCTCGGGACAATAGTGGTACATGACTAAAAGCGATAGCAAGTGATTAGAGCCAATAAGGCGCGCCAGAACGCTGAAGTCGTCGATTCCGTTGCCCGGCTCGCATTGGCACCAGAGCAACCATACTTACAAGTGTTATGTGGGATGGGACGAGGACATTGTTGGTGGGTGCCATAACCTGATAACGGTTGATAAGGACTGATAAGGAGCGTCAGAACGCAAAAGTCGTTGATTCGGTTACTCAGCTCGCGTTGACGCTAGAACGTTTATACTTCCGAGTTCTATGTGGGGTGGGACGGGGACATTGTTAGTAGGTGCCAGAAACTGATAGCGATTGATAAGGGCCGATAAGGCGCGCAGAACGCAAAAGTCGTTGATTCGGTTACTCAGCTCGCGTTGACGCTAGAACGTTTATACTTCCGAGTTCTATGTGGGGTGGGACGGGGACGTTGTTAGTAGGTGCCAGAAACTGATAGCGATTGATAAGGGCCGATAAGGCGCGCAGAACGCTGAAGTCGTCGATTCCGTTACCTGGCTCGCGTTGACATCAGAGCAACCATACTTACAAGTGTTATGTGGGATGGGACGAGGACATTGTTGGTAGGTGATAGAAAGTGGTCACAACTGATAAGGCTGATAAGGCGCATCAGAACGCAAAGTCGTCGATTCCCTTACGTAGCTTGCGCCGACACTAGAGCGTCCCTACTTACAAATTCTGTTTGTAGCGATACGTGCACATTGTATCGGTATGACCAGCTTACTTGATAGCAGTCGTCTGCATAAACTTAAAAGTCTTCGGCAAATGATAAGCTTCATTTGTGATGCAAAATCAAGAAAGACCAAACTCATTTAATCGCTAATCCTCTCGAGGTTATAAATAATGATGAATGTAAATGAACGATAAGCCTAGCTCTTCACTCATGTAAATAGGTATATTTCGTTTTTACTTTGAGACTGGCAGCGATCCTATTCACCGCTAAGTTATCTGAATTCAAGAAGAATGCTGTATGTTCACAGTTTTGAGACAAATATGGAGTACCTCATGCTGATATTCCATGGGTCCTCCAGTCACTAAAGCCTGCCGTGTGATGCGCGTGATAGCGGGCGGAGCAAAACTGGTATTATATAACCAACGAATCGAACCAATATTATATGACCCTGGAAAAAAGACGGTGTGATGAATTGGTCGGCGGAGAGTGGCATGATGAAATGAAAATTGAAAAAAAAACTACAACTTAACACAACGACCAAATAAAAACGAACGATATACAAAAATCAAACCAAACTAGTGAAGCGGGATTCGTTGGAGACTCCTTGGTAACACAAAGGAGATAACGATAGGACGTGTTGTTGATTTAGAAAAGTAGCCGTAGTAATTGTGACACATTGCTTCCAATGTTCCTTAACCACCAAAATCATAGAAGTGGATTTTAAAGATAAGATAGGAGGAGAGAGAGAGGAGTATAATAAAAAGATTTCATGTAGATGCAATCTCGAGTCGCCATAACAAGTGCGACTTTCGCGCTCGTGGCGAATTGAAGCGAATAACTTCAGAAGTGTTCGAAATATGCATTCAATGAGGCTGCCGCTCGTTGATCTTACCGCAGAGTTCTTCTATTCTAGTAAGCATATGAAACACACCTACACTACCAACACTAACTAAGGTTTGCAAGGCGGAGAAGATCTTCTCTCACTTTTGCTATTTTTTTTTCAAAAATTATGGTCGTGTCTGCTGCAACCCCCCAAGGCCGCAACATAGTCACAGCTCTTCGAATCCACAGAAGCGACAGTGGCCCTGCTCTGTGTCCCGAGTCAGTGAGGTCCATGTTTATGGATATGATCCCTAACTGTGGAAAATTTCCGAGACGCCGCTGGCTTCATTGCAGTCCTGCAAAGATGTAGTGCACGAGCGCTACAGACTTGCGGTAGACGCGTTTCCTCTATTCTTTTCCACTTTTTTATGATCGCCTCTAAATGATGTCCTAGACTACCTTCATATCTACTTTGGGAAAAGGTCAATTTAGGGAATCTGCACTAAATGTATCAGTAGTTAACGCTTTAATATCCCCGGTGTTTTGACCGAACAAGGGAGGTCGCCCAGGGTATGGAGCGCTTTTCAAAACGGTTCAGAAAGGAAAGAGTGCGTCAAAAATGTCTAGGTTAATAGCTCACTCACCTACTACGTAATTGGCTGTGCCAGCCAGGAAAGATCATTTGGTAAACCTAGCCCATTGAATGTTATATATATTATAAATTATTATATTTATATATATAATATAATATATAATATATATATATATATTATATAATATATAATATATATATATATATATGATTATATATATATATTAATATATATATATATATAATATATATATATATATATAATATATATATATATATATATATATATACTATATATATATATATATAACTATATATAACTTAATATTATATAATTATATTATATATTATTATAATAGTTACTATACTCTATATATATATATATACTATATTACTATGTAAATTATATATATATATATTATATGATATATATATTATTAGTAGTAGTATATATTAATATATATATATTATAGATATATATATATATATATATTATATATATACATTATTATATATTATATATAATATAGATAATAAATATATTATATATATTAATATTATAGTATCTATATATATATATTATTATATATATATATTATATTAATTAATAGTATATATATATATTATATATTATTATATATATATATATCCATGTTTCTTCTTCCGCTATCGCGCGCGATCACACGCGCAGCTTTACGAAATTGGCGACCCAGAATATCAGTCATTTACTCCATCAACCATCTCAATATTAGATGTGTAGACCCCCACAGTTTCACTGAGGCCTCATGAAGAGTACTAATAACGTCTAAGCCGAACGCATATTTATCTCACTGTGTACTGTAGACTCCGCATTTTCTTGAATTAAGATAATTTATCAGTGAATAGAGATTTATTTGTCAGCCTCTAAATTAAAGCGAATAGCCTATTACATAAGTAGACTAATTCTTTATATCCTTTACCTTCAATCATTAATTGGAGCCACGAATGATTAGCAGATTTAATGATCTGGGTTCTAATAGTCAGAAATTCGAACTATCATATCCTGAATACTCTGTTTTTTTAGTTTCGTGCTCGTCGAATTCTATTCATAAGCGTGGTAAATATTCGAAACAATGAGCAAGGTGCGCTTTTGTTGTGTAGCTACTACGGACTTGAATTTGATGAGTAAGCTCTGAGTGCCACGCTTGCGTACGGAATTGATAGACTTTTGCATTCTTAGCGCCTATATAGCCTTATCAATTCGTTACAGTATCTGGCACCTTGCAACAATGTCCCCTGTCCCCCAACATAACACTTGTAAGTATGGTTGCCTCTGGTGTCAAGGCGCGGCCCAGGCAACGGAATCGACGACTTTTTGCGTTCTAAAGCAACTATAGACATATATCGATTTTCTATCGTGCTGCGATTATGTACCTACTAAATAGTTCCGGGACCGACCACATAAGATTGAAGATATGACGCTCCTTAGGCTGCATTCTATTCGCAGCGCGCGTCGTGCCGACGTGAGCGCGGACCCGCTACCTACATTGTTAAGAGCGTCACACGTCGCTCTAGCGCATGACGCGTGCGCTGGGCGCAGAGGGCGTCGGTCATTAATCTTTGTTTGGTGTATTTCTTCGATGTTTTTGCACTCACTATTCATATGAATAATACAAAATTGCTTACGATCAACTCACCCTAGCCACATCCACACGGATCACGATCGTCAACAAACTCCGGTGGCACGTGCTCAGCCGCGAACAACTGAAGTATAATCAGACAAAAGGCGCAATGGCTCGAGGGGGGCAGTCCTGCCGCGCGGGGCGTTGCGGCAACGGACTAATTCGCAAGCACAGGGGGAGTGTAGTGCCAATTCAGGGGGTGGGGAGGGCAGTCTTAGCATGCGTGAGAATGAAATGTCTCCCGTTGAAAGGGAATTGTCGAGTTAAACTACATCGCTTGAGCCGCACCGTACTCCCCCCCCCCCGATCACACTGCGCTCTCATCATAAAAGAATAAGTATAACAGGAACAACGAATTAAAGCACACGAGCGCGAAAAAACTTCGAAAGCACAAGAATACACGCAAAGTCACTTATCGATCTGGAGAAGCGATCTGCCTCAACGTTCGCGTCAATGTCAGAGGCGTATGACGCTCTTTCACGCTGTCGGTGCGGTCGGCGGGCCGTCGTGCCGTCGCGCCCGACCGCCTACCGATGAGAACTATAGAAGCAGCCTATACTAAAGAGGCAAAAGAATTGGCATGCTCGCTTTCTAAGCCTTTATTAAGTCGTTATCAGTTCCTATCAACGTACCACTTGTTCGCCATCCCATCACCTATACATATATAAGACAAAGCGCTGTCGTTACTGTGAGCTAGAATTCTCAACATAACACACATGCCTAACAGACACAAGCTACCGTTAATATAGTAGATATTAAATTTAAATGTCAGCATATATAAGATAATATATGCGTATATATATCGCATATAAATATATATAATAACATATATATATATTAAATATAATAAATATATATGTAGGTGAGACATATTTTGGCCGATTTTGGGTAAAATTCAATTTTCTTCATGTCAAATTAGCTTCACGATGAAATAACTTAATATGTTGAAGAACACATCAGGATTTCGGCCGGGATCATTCAGAAGCTTAAGTGCGCAAAGGGATAATTAAGTAGGAATCACAATAGATCAACAACCAAACCGACGATTTTGCCTTGCGACAGTTTTAAGAACTTTGCGAGAAGCGCGGTCGGCAAGATCAGCGCTATGTTTGCCCCAGTCTTTGCTGCAAATCGTGCACCGAGCTATAGGCCCAAAGTTATGTGGGGTGGTCCCGGAACGTTGGTGGTACATGACTGAAAGCGATAGTAGCTGATAAGGACTGATAGGATGCGTTAGAACACAAAAGTCGTCGATTCAGTTACCTGGCTCGCACCAGAGCGTCCATACTGGCAAGTGTTTGAGGTGTGGGACGGAAACATTGTTGATGGGTGACTGAGAGCGATTGCAACTGATAAGGGCTGATAGAGCGCGTCAGAACACAAAAGTCGTCAATTCCGTTGCTCGCATTGACACCAGAGCCCAGAGCGTACATACTTACGATTTCTATTTGTAGTGGTACGTGCACATTTTATGGATATGGACAGCCTACTTGATAGAAGTCGATTGCATAAACTCAAACGAGTCTTCAGCAAATGATAAGTTTGGTTTCCAAAGCAAGGTCAAGAAAGCCCAAAGTTATTGAACAGCTATTTCTTTCAGGGTTCAATGGTGAATGTAAACATAATAATGGTGAGTCTAAACAAATGATAAGCATTAATTCCTCTCCTATGTAAATAGGCATATTTCGTTTTCATTTTGAGACTGACAGCAAGAAAATCGTATTTACCGCTAAATTATCTGAATTCAAGAAAAGTGCTGGGTGGTTCTGGTTGTGAGATATAAATGTACTTCAATTCAATTCCACACGTTATCACGCATATTCTCGATGGACTACAGCGAATTTGGGAAAGGTCTAACCCTTTCAATAGTGAAGTGTTAATGGTGGACCTAATATGATATTCCGTGGGTACTCTACTTCCTCTAAAGACTGTGGTGTGATGCGCGCGATACCGAGCGGAGCAAACGAGCCAAAGCTGGATATATAATGGGGTTGTATATAGTATATATATGATATATCCCACGTATATACATTATTTCATAATCGGCTAGCGGAGTGTGTGTTGTGATGTCTGACCGAATGTCATAACTTCACCTCCTTTGAAACCAGAACGTTCAAACTTCTAGGATAACATAGGGGTTAGAGGTAAACACTGACAAACGGGTGAGCGGAAAAGTGATTCTACTGATAGTGAGCTGCAACGACGCTGAAGTTGATTCACAATTTCTTTGCACCGTTCGCGTTTACAGTGGAGATTTTGCACTATCTGTATGATATGTGGGATGAGGCGGGGGCCTGAGGCGGGCTTGAGGTTGAACGAATGTCTAGCAACATGATAAGACAATGAAAGAGCGTTCCAACGAAGTGAACACCCCACTTTCGTTGCGGCCTTGCGGCTTAGAGTGAAAACCGTGGGCTCTATGTGGTGGTTATACGTGAACTGGGACTCGACGGGGAACACGGATAGGGGCAATGATCAAGAAAGTTGTAATAAAATGTTTTCTCGACAACGCTGTTTGATAAGGAAGATAATATGATGCTTCGCAGTACGTATGAATTCGTATGCGAGCCTTCATTGTTGAAAGTAAGATTAGTCCACACGTTGCCTGAGGGTGAGACAGCAGTCAACCTGCGTTGGCGCAGTTATTTCAACGGTCACGGTTGCGCAGTTTCGCCCGAATTGCCGTCTCGTTCGCACGCGAACGACTCACACTCGCTTGCTCGAGGCGTGGGCCGTTCTCCGGCCATACAGCGTGGCGTTGAGGATCTTCTCAACGTGCGTTGCGAGCTGCGCAACGCAAAAGTTAAGTTGAAGCACCGGGAACCAGTTTGCGAACATGTATGGATATAACTGGATAACAAATGACAAGGAATGATAAGAGCGTTCGAATGCGAACTCTCAACTTCGTTGCAATTTTCACTGGCAAGCCATAAAGGTGGCGAGGGTTGGATGTAGGTGATAGAAAGTGGTATGAGCGGCAACTGTATCGATAAAAGTAGCGACAGTCAGGCGTGCCTTCAGTTTGGCTGAACCAGGTTCCTAGCACGTGAACGTGTTCCATTCCTACACTTCCATCTGAAGAAGTAAGGAAAGTTGAGCTGCTCAACTATCTGGACTTGGATCAATAGCGAATTTCCACTATATTTCCAATTTCTATCACAGCTCGGTCAGATGCTGATTGATTGCTTGTATTTCACTTACACACCGACTCTTCAATTGTGGAAATTCTATGGGAAATTCTATAAACCGCTAGATCATCCGAGCTCGATATCAATGCTAAATGTTTACGAAGTCATGATAAGTGCAATTCTCATTCCGTCATTCTCATTCTCATTGCTACTGTGCGCATTACGCTACAATCTTTAGCAAGATTGGACAGCCCATGAAATCCATGTGACACATCTTCCAAATATCTTACTGTTAGTTTCTCAGCCAGGTGACCTAATATTCAGCAAGTTGTCCAGTTTCATTAAGCCTACCATGTGATGCGCGCTGTTGCGTGCGGAGCTAAACTGGTTATTTAGAACCTCGAAAGGATTAGCAGCTAAATGAGTTTGAGCTTTCTTGATAGAAATGAAACTTATCATTTGCTGAAGACTTGATTGAGTTTATGCAATCGACTGCTATTAAGTAAGCCGGTATATATACGCGCCTTGAGACGCTGAGTTCAAATATGCTTTCTTTAACAGCAGAACCCCTCGCTGAAAGGATTATGAAGCTGAAAAGCGCAGGGGCAGTGGGCAAGCTTGCTCTTTTGCCGCTCTCATTAGCGTAGCTAGGAAAATTCTTAGCATCGTTAATCCAACATGCTTACGTTTAGCCAACCGCACAAGGGATTTCAGAGCACTTAATAACGAATATGAGCGGCATCGCTCCTCGTTTCCTTAGGCACTTGTAGCGCACGCCTCGGCATTTTCGCTTCAAGCAAGTGTGATAAACGTAACCAGGAAGTTGGATTCCCCTTGCGGCAAACTTCTAGCCAATGCTTACAAAAATTGTGTCTGACTTGCCAGCCTACATCATTCAAAAATCTGCAGGGGATTATTTCTGAATGCAACCCCTTCTCTCCCCTCTCCCCCCTCGTCCATAATTGGTCAACTAAAAAATATAGAGTTTGATTAGTGGTAAACCCATCATTGCTCCTCTTTTTCTCAATTTTCATGACCTCACATTTGACGAAAAACTCTTCATTAATGGTAGTCTGATCCTCCGAATACGAATAAAATCCCATGGGCACTCACAGACAC
>MU870496.1:8779-29360 GCA_036418205.1 Ostertagia ostertagi | reverse complement strand
GTCGGATAAGTCGTGAATTGGTTTCCACCTTTTTAGGAAGAAGTTGAAATCACCGAAACGTTAGCCGAGGGATCATTGTCAACCTCGTGTGCTGTTAAGTCAAATAAATTCATGCTGGTCATTGTGTAGGTTATCTCTCAGTGAAATGCCACAGCTTTCCCGAGAGTAGAAAGCCGTGGCTCGTCCAGTAGGGCATTTGTTAACGCCTGGTCTTTCTTTTTTGAGAACAAGCAGTAGAATACTTTGAGCTGCTGACAGGAGGCAGCATTGAGGCCACTCATTACTATAAAACCTTCGATTGAAATTATTCAATTTTACAATTTACGAATTATTAGTGCGTGTAGTGGAGAATCTGCAATATTTCGGAATGTTTTGAGATCTATGATAGTTCTGAGCAGGAATTCGCTCGAGAAAAAAAAAACTTGGAATGCCAAGCGAACCCTGTTGTTGTCATGAATACAATGAGATTTTTCACAAGTATGCTAGGTTATGAACAAGAACTTTCGCCCCACACGGGACTCGAACCCGCACCTCTTGCTTTTTCAGCCTCGCGGTCATTGCCGATATCGGCTAACCGGCTCAACACGTTATAGTGTGAGTGCTGAAAGCTATGGTACGTATACCATGAAAAGCTGAGTTGGGATGAAATGGTGCCCCGGTAGCGTAACTGGTAGCGCACTTGCCCGGAAAGCGAGAGGTGCGGGTTCTAGTCCCGCCTGGGGCGAAAGTTTTGTTCACAACCCAGCATCTTGTGAAACATTCGCAAGGCGACTTGCGGCAAACAGCAGTTACCAAACATTGCGATGTCTTTTTCCGAACAAATAGAGCAAATCTTCGCTTTGGTTATGATATCATAATACTAATGTTAAGGATTCGAGTTTTCAAGAGTTCCTCTAATTTAATTAGGTGATTTTTTTGTTTTATTCTTTATCGTTTTATACAGGGTGGGCAAAAATTACGGTAACAGGATAAAGTGTTCATGGAAGAGCAATTCGGCCAGCAAGACACACGTGGACCCCAACAATGTATTCATAGGAGGTCACCAGACAGAATACAACATCACTTCTTGGACTGGCCGCTGTTTGCGTTTATACCTGAATGAAGTCATCTCGGGAACGCATATGGCCTGTTGTGTAGGTAGGTGACATCGAGCTTACCCTAGGATCTTCTTTAATTCGTCGATGCTTTAGTGATACTCGTAGTAGCCCATCGTCTTCAGTAGACTCCACGGAAAATAACCCACTTGCTTTAACACGGGAAAATAAGGTGGCCCCTCGTTCAATGGCATGAATTCGGAAAATTCTGCAAAACCAATGTTGCACAATATTTGCTTTGTGCACAAGCGGTCTACCTTGCTGTTTGTGTCTAGTGATTTCTCTCCGGGGTCTCTTCAACCAGGTGCATTTATTAGGTTCGAAGGAAATCGAGATGTTTTGGTTAGCGCTCTTGTTACCGTATAATTTTTGCCCCACCTGATAATTATGTTTCATCAAAATTCGCAGTTCCCAAAGAGCGCTCTGAAATTTCATAACTTGACTAGAGTACACAGCATTAAAAGTTGTTCGTTGAATGTGAGAGGAGAATTGTTCCAATTTTAGCCTGAGTAACTAGAAGAAAAAGAATAATGTGACGTTTATCCGCAAATAACTATAAAGAGTGCCTATGCCGACGAACATTGCTTGAGGTGCTTGCTAATTTAATATACTTCGTTTATCAATAAGCTTTGTAATTCGTTACCAAGGGTTGTTGACGTCGTAGCCGGTGAATTGGGTCGCGTGATAATTGTACTGGGTTTTCTTCGAATGAAAATCTGTCTCTAGATTTCTTTCTTTAAGCATTATTCGCACTACTTGAAAGGATACAAAATACACATTTATCGGTCCAGCTGTGGCTCGCTTTAAATTCGCTGTGCATAGTCAGTTTTCACAGCGTCTACCATATAGGACCCATCCCCACTTGATGAAAGTTAGTCGAACCGGTAAATAATTGAAAATCTGGCTTCCACTGGAAAAAATCAAGTAGCGAAATACCTGTACCTAAAGGTAATCTCTGGGCTGAAACTTGCGTATTACAGCGCTTCATAGCGATGGCTGAACAGGAAGTGACAAAGAAGGCAACAGAAATCGTATAAATGCTCAAATTAAGGACCTTAACTTATAATAAGGTCAGGTGTGGTACGACGAGAGACAGCTCGACCAGGAAAGGGGAAACACGCGCGAGAGCACGCTGTATGAGAGTGCGCTGATGGGTGGGGAGCGTTGCGATGGTTGCAGCTTCATAAAGGCTTGCGCCCTGGCCACGCATTCCCTACAACGAAGCTTGCACGACCCGAGTACAGACGCAACACGCTCACTCGCGACGTTGCTCCTACTAGAGGGGCTAATCCGGGGTTTGCCTTTGGAGAGGATCCCACGATCAGGTCGGAGGACAGGTGAGTCTCCTAAGGGTTCGGGACGATGCGATTCTCGTAGTGAAGAGTATGCTCCAGCAGCCTCGCGAAGCTGTGCCCGCACCGCTCGTGTCCCGGCACGCCCACGCTCTCGCCATCTTGCTCTAGCTCAGAGGGAACGTTGGCGTTGAGGAGGGCACCATGAGAGTCGCATCAATGCGGAAATCAACGGGCTAAGAAGGGGTTTTGCTCCACGGGCCCTGGGCCGATAAGCACGTCTCTTTTCAATCAACACACTATTATGTGTGCGGAGAGCCATGTACTAGTTTTTTCTGGAACTTGATTTTTCTCGTTAGCCGTTGAGCCATGGTAATATTTGATTAAACTTTTTCTTTGAGGCTTCATGTTCTTACGTTGTGTCCTAATTCGTTAGCAAACATTACTCTATTTGGAGAAATATTTTCGATCCCCTATTTTTACCACGAATTAGGCTTGAAGTTTGGCAAGACCTACGAGATACCTAAGTAGAACATCTACCTTATACCTGGTAAGTAACTCGTTTCTAAAGCGCTTGCACCTCTAACCTTTTCGTTACTTTTGCTAAAAGTGGACATCAATTTCTAGGGTTGAAAATTTAGTGAGACTAAGCCGCCGACATCGAGTTCCGAACCTCCTTAGTTTGAGAAAGGAAAGCGCAGCCCTTGCTGTTATATCGGGGATGTTCGAGAGTTCCGTGGGATAAGTAAGTGACACATCACCGCATTGATTGTCTTTCCTCTGAAAATAGATTCGTACTTGCGCTTGTTATGAGTTAATTGCGGATTTGGCTAATTTCCCTTGAGTAAAGCTCCCACTCCGCGAGCGTGACATGCGAGCTTTTTACAGCAAGGCACATGAATCAACTACTTCGTAGAGCAAATAGATCACTTCAGAATGACATATAGCAATCTACAGGGGTGGCCAAAAAAAGAGACACTTCACTCAACATTCAAAACGGAATTATTTACGCGTCGCGAAACCAAACCAAATGACCCCAACTGAATATTGAAGAGCACGTTATAATCTATCAACAAGCTACACAACAGCCTTCTACACCGACGACATCAGAAGATTTTCCCACGGAAGCATTGTGCACGGTACGAGCTCAACGAGGTCGTCGAGATACCATAGACGATTACGACGTCTCTGAAACGCAGGTCAAAAGCGGTTTTGCACATTCACAGCTAATGTCTCTAGGAAGCTATTCAACAATTAATTCACTGAGGAAATTGTGTAGCAGCTTCAGGTCGGAGCGATTTCGTAGCCTCGTTGGGCTCGACGGTGACGCGGCAGATGACGTCATATTTCTGAACGTGGGGAGGGCAGAAGGAGGCCTGCTTCTGTTTACGGGGGAACACCTTAAGGAATATTTTGCCGTAAAACTTTCATTAACATCGGCACCCTGTGCGACGAAAAGTTCGATGATGTGCGCCATGGGCTAAGTGTCTCTTTTTTTTGGCCACCCCTGTATATAGAGATGAATATTTGCAAGAAATTTCATTTGAGGAAAAATCACGTTATACGAAGTTATACGATCGTACTACTCAACTTTACGCATAAATGATCTTCCCGATCTTAAAAAAGACCAATCGGTGTCTCATTCAATCAATTGAGCACACGACACGAAAGAAGATGAAGAAGGCTTTGTATATGAATGCGGGTTCAGGTTGGCAAGGTTGGAATTCCCACTCAAAAAAGGATCACAACATGATACTTTGAACCCACACAGACAGTGCTTTCGTGGAAATGGTAAAATTAGTATAAAAGACTTTCTGTGGAATTTCTCTCATAGACCAACTCGACTGGCAGAAAGAAGCTTATTCCTCACTATTCGGGTGGGTCTTGAGGTTTTTGGAGAGACTTTGGTCGGACCCGCAGATGTGCTCGAAGAGACAATTCGGAAGATGTTCATCAAAGGTCTGGGGTGGTTCCAAAAGGAGGGGACATTGAAGTTTGGCTTGCCAACATGTCAGGTAGACGACTAGGATTATAATGAGGTGCTTGAGTCCCGGCTACAACCTTTTTCGAAAAGTCATGGTTGCAAATCACTTGTTTTGCAGGGGAGGTCCCTGACACCATTCCATTTGGAAAAATGCTAAACGCAACGGCTTTGATTGGCAAGTCGGCTAGCGTATTCCTCAGACTTCATCCTTATTGAAAACGTAGAGGTATCGTTCGCGGTCTCTACGTCATTGAACAAAAGAGTAATATCACAAGTGACCTAACACGTCGGTGAAATTTGCTAGTTGGGAACAGATCTGCAAGACATGTATCCAGACCCCATTCATAGCATGCCAAACAGAATGGCTCAACTTACTAGAAACTTTGGTAGGCCTACCGATTTCAGATTTTGAAGATATTGCCGTTTTTCAAAAAGTGTCCACATAATTTTGATACAAAGAAAAAACTTTCCATGAAAAATAGTTCGCTAAGTTAGAACGAAATCTTTTGCCGAAAATATCATTGTAGGTTATCGACCACTAGGAGTTGAATGGTGGAGGTTTCATGACATAAAAGCCTTTAGCTGACCCCTGAGAATCGATTCCAGGGTGTCCACATACTTTTGGTACGCACTGTATAGACAGGGCTGTGCTGAAATGCGCTTGTCGAAAAGTCTGATACCCAGGCGTCTACGGCTACGTGGCGTGGCCCAATCCGTACATCGTTAACTATATGCGGTCTTCCATATGTAGTTAATGGTGTACGGATTTTCGGGTATCCAAAAAGGAGCAATCATGAAATTGATTTCGGGTAACCCAAAGTTTATGATGATATTTACTTGAAATAGAAAGCCTTTTCAACACTGTCCTGTTCTTATACTTGTCATTACTCATACCCAAGTTTTTGGATAATAGTCTGCCGCTCCATTAGGATAATTGTAGAGCAATGCAACTAATTGGGGAATGATTTCCGAAACATCTCATCTATTTGTACCCACAATAGTATTTCTGTCCGGGAGCCGCTTATGATTCATCGTTATCGTTAATTGGTTTCTTAAGATAGCCCACAATCAGCAATATGAGGCTGAAACCTTCAGTGAAAACAAGGAGCATCGGAGAAGTTGCGATGGCTACTGATTAACAATATTAGGAGGCGTCGGATAATAGGGCGGAAGTGGTGTAGTGACAAGTGGCGCGCTTACCACGCGAGCGGTCCGGGATCAAATCCTGGGTCGTGAGTCGCCCGGGCCAACCAAGCCTTCCATCCCTCCGGGGTCGGTTAATTGGTACCAGACTTGTCTGGGAGGATAAAAACACTGACTTGTACATCGGCTGGCCCCCGCAAGTCATTGTATAGGCCACATCGCATTCAAAAGCCACTGCGAATGTACAAATGGAAGTAGAATGCGTGCCGCATCCCAAAAAGGGATTGATCAACGGCAAATGCTTTATCCTTTATCCTTTATCGGAGGGAATAGTTTCTTTATTTAATACAAGGAATGCTGAGCTGAGGAAAACGGAGGCACGGAGCAATGCTGAGCTGCACATCTTGAGGCTCAAAACCTAACTTCTTTTTCCTGAGGGCACGTGCCGGCGTTGAAAAGGTTGATGTCTTCAAAGAATTTGGAGTCAGTGCCACGATTCACTGCCTGCTTGTGATCCATGAAGAGGCAGCCATTCTGTCATTTGAGATTGCCAAAAATTTTTCCTTAGTCCGCGATAGTGGCGGTCGTGTTAGCAAGGACAGCCAGATATACGTTGCTCCATCGGGACCTCTACTAGCTGACATCTGCATAATGTGCGACTCTTGTAACAGCCACGACTTTCTTGGCCGCATTCCTCGCTGCCAGGTAGCTTGTCAGTTATGTTCTACCGCGGACATAGTAGTAGAGCCGTTTCTTCTCCCGCTAACAAAAATATGAAAATAAGTAGGTTCATGAAGACAGCGAAAGAACTGGTCCCAATTTGCTTTAATTTTTTTTGCTGTTGTTGTTTGTGATAGGCACGAGATGGCGCCAGGTTACCCTTGGTCTCAGCTTTATAAAGAAAATCACAACTGTTGTCGTTTCTATTGACACATGATCAATCTCCAAGGTTTCGTTTCCGCAATCCAGGATTCAGCGTGATAGCGGCTTTTTTGCAGCGCTCCTGTCTCAGCGTAAATGAAAAGTAGTACTAGAACCTCTACTAGCCTACCTACGAGCATTTACTCCTGAAGGTTTCTGGTAAGAAATTGTTAGAGGCGGAAAAATCATAGAACGGTCTACCATCTGCTGAGCCGATTAGCCCGATTTGAAATAATTCACGGCATTATCTTGATACGGTCTCAACGCGAATCCCACACCCACCGCGGCCTTACAGAAGGTTCTTCACCATAAGATCGGAAAATCTGTAAAAGTTTGTCGAGAGCCATCACCCCCCCCCCCCCACAATCGCCTTCCTATTCATCAACCCACCCCCACCCCATAATTTTGCCCCACCACGCAAATTACGCCCTCCCTCCTTTCCACCATCATAAATACGCTAAAATCAGAGATAGGAGCCATTGGGAAATATCAAGCACGGCCTTTCACATTCTCGAATTTGGCAAAATGGAGGGTCGACTGATGCTTGCGAAGCCTTAATGAATGTGAATATCCTTTTGTGGAAACGGGCCACCTTTTTTATGAAATTGCAAACCACCCCATAGTACAAAGAGCTATTGACAGTAGCAACATTCAAAACCCTCGAATCATAGTACAACGGCTATTGAAGTAGCAACTTCTAGAAACCATTGTTTCAGGAGCTACACGTACAGAACAGTGTGCCTGTGCAAGTTGTTAGGGTAACTAGACTGAGTAGTCCACCTTGGAGTGTAACGAATTATCCTTCTTCTTCTCCTCCCTAGCTTTAGTCCCGCGCAGTCGCAGGGTCCGCAACGAATTATCCTAACACTACGGCCGCGTTCATAGTTCGCGACTCGGGAGATTAGGATAGTAGGCGACAGGATATTAGGATAGTAGTAGAGTAGATTGCGCTGACAAGATTGGATACGTCGATTGAAATCGCTGGAGAGTAGTAGATTGGGCGACTTCAAGCGAATAGATCAATACATATCTAATCTTGTCAGCGCACTATCCTAATCTACTACTATCCTAATCTCCTACTCTACTACTATCCTACTATCGTAATATCGCAATCTACTACTCTCCGGCGATTTCAATCGATACGTATCTAATCTTGTCAGCGCAATCTCCTACTCTACTACTATCCTAATCTACTACTATCCTAATCTCCCCGTCAATACATATGTTTTTCATTGTCGCGTACTATCCTAATCTCCGGAGTCGCGAACTATGAACGCGGCCTACGAACAGGCTATAGGAGGCGCGATGGGACTCCAAGGGCGTCAGCACGTTGTAGGGTGCCTGAGGTTGCTGGATAAGGCGGTGAGGATGTTTTATCAACAAATACAGGTGGATGATGTAATTATGAAATTTCGGAGGCGGTGGATATTACATGCAAAGCGTTGAGGTTGCAATTTTTACAGACGGGTGCCTGAAGCAGTAATGGCCGGTACAAGCAAGGAAAAATCGACCACTTTCATACTTATGAACTTATCTGAAAATCGGCGTTTATCATTTATTAAATACCGAGATCGGTAGTAATTGTTAATATGTGATGTATGTATAAGACATGTTTTTTTTTCAAGGTCTGCCAATCTTAACTGCTTCCCTTCTAGCCACTCTTCTCTCGAGAACCTCTTTCCTTCGATCCTTTCACTGGTTTTCCTTTGGGGATATCTATCAGTTCATCATCATCCTTGGAATCTCTTCGCCTTCTCCTTACTTTTTCGCCAGACGGCTTTTCCTGTTCTTTGTCCTGATTTCTCTGAATAGCAAGATGATTGTTTTGTGTTATATTTATGAGAAAAAAGCATGCGGTGCCGAACACAATAATCACCACAATCCTGCAAGCCATTGTGCGACGATTAACTAATTTAAACATAACGAATGTGAAACACCGAGTATTTATTATGCAAGACTAAGAAACTTTTTGAAAAGCTGCAAAATACCTGTGAAAGCTTTTGTAGTTTTCTGACCTTTCGCGAGCCTTTCAGCAATCAGTGCTTTCAGCAAGCTTGAAATAGCAAGATAATACGACTAATGAGCTTTGTTCGGATACATGCTTAAAGCGAGAAATTACGATAAAATTTCTGTGCAGCATGGAAGAACGAGCAGCACTTCAAGCAGTAGCTAGAGCCCAAAGGAATCGAGATGTGGCCTTTTTGTGACTAAAGGTGCGCTCGTTGCAGCGCCCTGGGGCTGCCAATCCTTTCTGAGCTCCGCCTCCGCCTGTGCTCCGCCCCTCAGCAGATCGCTGTTCGATTATCATTCTGATAAGGTATGCCACTTCGAGCGCGTATCCAATTTTTTTCTCATGGAATGCTATATCAATCAAGGTATGATCTCTGGTGGTATGATGGCAGCTATGGTTTAACGAGTGCCGACGACCTCTTAGTTGGTTGCCAACTCGTCCATTATCGGAGGTCAACGGGCAGAGGAAGTGGTCCCATTTTGCGCGTTTTTGACGGATTTCTTTGCTTTTTTCGCTACTAGGGCATTATTCAGCATCTTCACTTCCACTATGAGCACAACAGAATCCTATCGCAATCTCTCGCTTTAAAATCAAAGAACCATATAAAATGACTAACCCGCGCCACCCACAAACATTAATTAGTTGTGTTTAACATTACATTGTATTGAATATTTTTATATTTTAATTGCATTGTATTAATAACATTGAACGAGTTCACATTTCTGAGTGGCAGCAGGTATATATTAGTTTTGATGTAAACTGAGAAAACAAAGCTCATCAGGAAAGTCCCTTAGTCAGGCTTTAAAAAGGCGCTATGCGTCAAAAAGGCATATGAGCCTTCAAATTGTTTATGGAAAACTTTGCAACTCTTTTGTAAAAATTTTTGCCTTTGGTAATACTAGGTTGGGTGTGCGTCATACGGCGCGATCCCATTGGCATTGGAGCGCAACAGGCCGTAATTACTACGTCCTGCTGGTGCCGGACAACTCGTCCACGCTACACATTCTGTTCGTTCATCTTGCCTTGACATCAGGCCAACGAAGGCTAAAGCCCATCACTTTTTTTTTAGATCTTCTGCGGACAATGTCCGCCGAGATTTTTGAGGCCCAAAATCCCTCACATGTCGATCAACTGCTGAGTATATCCGCTGTGTGATTCACGACGAGTTGCCACGGATATTCTAGTGCGCTCTGTAACGCTCTAACTCTACATTATTCACTATTGTCCAATTATACGAAGTTATACGAAGAAAAATTTAGGGTGGTCAGTTCTCCATACTCTGCGTGATTATCGAAGTGATACACTAGGCTAGGGTCGTTTCAGCACCGTATTGGGGTTTTTCGTTTCAGAGCATTTCTATTCGAGGAGCTATTGACATTAAAGCAACAATCCAGGAACGAATTCGCGGGTAAGGACCACCTATAATGACGTTGCAGGTGAGAAGTTGGTCAATGGAGAAAGAAAAAGTAGAAAAAACGTCGGGCAGGGGCTTAGACAGGACTCCTCCCCCTGCCGTTAAGCGATGGGGGAGACGTGTGATGGACGAGTTGTCCGAACCTGCCCGCAGTTGCATTTCCTAATCGTTTTTGAAGAAAGGTACGACGCAAAGAACTGTGAGCGAGTCTGCAGGCGGTCGCCGTTCTGGTGATAGTATCGATACATCTTGGCTGTGAAGAATGCAGAATGAAACCAAAACTATTCAAGGATGGGGCTTGATTGCTCAAAACTGGTCCCGCAACGTCTTCGCACCTGGCCAAGCCATCATCACGGCTGGGAGACAGCGGCCATGCCCGCTCCCGCCCATCCCAGTCCCGCCTCCGCCCATCTGCTGTAGTTCGTCGCCCTTCCTACAGGCTTCCAAAGGTGAGTTCATGTTCAGTTCCCTTTCAGATATGTTTAACTAGGACCAGTGCTTCTCCCCACCCCATTAGCGACTAATGCTCGGAACCCTGCCTGGACTGTTGCTTTAATAAAAAAGCGGCGCCTGGTTTGCAAGAAGTCAATCAACTAAGGAAGTCGCAGCAAATTAAACGCAAAACCCCAAACGGAGCGAACGAAAAAATGCGAATAAGCTGAAAAGAAGCGGGGTGGACATCTCGAGGCGTCGTCGTTCCAGAAAATGCCCTCGAAACGACTTTATTAGATGTCGGTCTGCCGTGCTGCTGGTCCACCAGCCCACTGTCGCATTTATGCCATATTCCCCCTACTTGATGATATGACTCGTATGATGATTCCGTCTGGGGTAGTATGGGGTTATCGAGTGTCCTGCCAAAAGAAACAATTTGACATTAAACTCCTTAGCCTGATATTGTGTAAAATGAATGAGAAAGGCAACTGATCGGAACTTCAAGAAACGATTCAAAATGCCTCTTGGTAATTGAAAGGATTCATTGGCCACGAATATTAATGTCTTCTCAAGAAGGAATGGCTTTAAAAGCTTCACGAGAACAACAAACTCACTTCTCCGATACTACTAAACTTCTGTAGTGATACAATCGTAGAGGAACACCTCTTTTCATATCCTGTAATCACTCATGGTATGGGCGTATCAGACGAAATGACAAAAAAGTTATCAGCTCCTAAAGGCAGTGGTCAGGATGACTGGGAGGCGGAGTGGTTTGGTGACGTCACTGAATGCCACTGCTGGACAAGACCCGCCACCGCTTCAAGAGGGGGGGGGCGTAGCCAGAACCGCCTTTCAATGCCTTTGCATCAACGGCATTCAATGACGTCATCGAAACTGCACCGCCCTCCCGCTATCGTAATCGCTGCCTTGAAAGCGAAGCTTTAGCATGCAGATGGACATCTTAACAAGAGTTCCCATTTCTCAATGCTGTTGGCGGCTAAAGCGCTTTGACAACCGAGTCGCAATTGCGATTTTGGGAAGGGGGATCACATTTTGTGGTTGAGCAGACAATTGCCTTGGGAATGGTGTGAAAGAGGTTGTGGAAAGGACTTTGTGTTTGACGGGTTTTTCGATGAGTTTCGCGGAAGATGTGAGGTTAAGTCGACGACAGTTTGGAGGAAGAAGGGTAAAAAGGTCAAATAGGATAGAAAGAGCCATGAATGGCCACAGTGGTGATCGCGGTAGGGAGGGGTGTCGTGTTGTGGGAGTCGTCTCAGACTTGATGGGCAGCACGTAGTGGTCAGGGTCAACCGTACCCGTTCGAACATTCGACGGCGGGGGATAGTTCGCATTGGCTCGGAGGGACAATAGGGGTCGCATGGCGCGGCGCCCGTTTTTCAGTCAGTCAGGCAGGCAGGGGTTGTTGCCGTTTCAGTGGTTGTATATACCCCCCCCGCTCGACGGCTATTTTTGGGGAAGAAGTAGGCGGAGTTTCGGAGTTTTAGGTAGGTTTTGGGCTGTGTCAACTGGTCTCAGAATCAAATACTATAGAAGAGGGAAGGTCGCGGTGGGGGGATGGCTGGTGTTGTATTGGGGGGTCGCAATTGTGCATTGGGTGGGGGTCGCAACTGGCCCTTCCAGAGGGGCGGGATGACGACAAAAATTCCCGAAAATGTTGACGTGCGGTTGACCCTGGGTCAAGAGTGATGAGGCAAGTCCATCGAGATTCCGGAGAAAAAGGCGAACGTAGAAATTTTTTGATAAAGTGCCACGCGACGGCTGACCCTCGCGGCAAAGTCTGTTTTCAATATTACTTTCTGAGACAACACGAGTCTGTCAAAATGTTGAGTAACTTGCTGAAACCCTCCTGAATGCAAGCTCAAGCACTTTGACAATTTAGAGTAAGTTTTGTCGTGAAACAGTCCCCTACAATACCAGAAAGGGGGTCCCTAGTCACACAATTTCACCACCTGTTTTTCAATCAAATCTATTTGTAAGGGTTAGACGTTCCTAATCATGAATTTGGTACTAATTATTCATGCTAACTCCATTTTGCGAATTTGGAAACGTCAACACGAATGCAAAAGCTTGTCACCACGAGGAATCGACCCTTTATGGTACTCAGAAGAGCGTACAGCGAAAAATAGACCATGCTTCGGTTGGTTCACCCCATTGCATGCCAATGTCAGCCAAGAAAACCGTTTTGAAAAAGCTGGCAAACCCTGAACGCCCTCATACTAAGTTTGGAATGCGCGATACGTACAGAAGTTGCATTATCGGACGGATGGCTCACAAGAAGACCGCTCGTTGGATCAGTCTTAGCAAAACTCCAACTGAATTACGGAACTTACTGAGGGTGTTCTCGTTGTGCTTGGAGCAATTACTTGGTTTGTGTAGATGTCTGGCTCGCTGTAGTTGAAGCGGGGTGTCGTAGCTGAAGTAGATGTGGTAAGCAAAGCAGTCGTTGTAGTGGAAGGGATCGTTGTAGTTGAAGAAGTTGTTGTTGTTGGTGAAAGAAGTCGTTTTTGTTGTTGCAGTCGTTGTTGTTGTTGTTGTTGTTGTTGTTGTTGTTGTTGTCGTTGTTGTCGTTGTGGTTGTAGTCGTTGTAGTCGTAGTTGATGTGGTTCGTTTGGGGCTATTGGTTCGTTTGGGGGCTATGGTTTGTTTTGTAGCCGCAGTGGTAGTACATGGTGATGACGTCCCTGGTGCGCTTAAAAGAATCGGGTTATCAGTATTTCGATGAGCTATTCATTTATTCATTGACACATGAACGACACCATCGTAGTAAATGTTTTGCAGCATGGGACGATGTGATTTCGCGTGCGCGACCTCCTCGCTTTGATGTCTGCTGATACTGCGTCATAGTGAACGATTAAGCGTTCCAAATTGGTGCTTACTGATAGGGTCATGCTCTATAATGATACCAGATTGGTCCTCAATTTTCAACGCTGCTTCGTTCCATTGCAAGCTGCTCTTAGAAGGCATATGAGATAAAAACTGCTGAAGGACGACATAGGCCGATGTCAGACTTTGCGAATCGCGCGATTCGCTAGCGTCTGCGGTCGCGTCGCGGCCAGTGGATCATTAATTGGCTGGTACCGCAACGCGACCGCGGACGCAAGCGAATCGCAAAGTCTGACATCGGCCATAGGCGGATTTCTGTTGGGTCCCTTTGAGCAATACTGTCAAGCTAGTGGCCATATTCAATAGAAATTATCAACCAGTGTCAAGGATACTATGAGCAAAATACTTCGAGACTTGTTTGATGATGAGGTGAGGGGTGGAGGAAATACATGTACCTAGTGGAACCTGCGGGTCCCATGATGCGAGGCGATGCGGGTTCCGCTTGGAAGCGTATGCACTTAAGCCTGGCGACATGGCAGGGGCATACCCGCGCCGTTTGCCTCACTGCCCCCCCCCCCACTCCTCGTAGTCTGATTCTAGCCGCTCTAGCAGGTGGAGCTTCAGCGTTGATGAGGCCTAACGCGCAAATCAGCGGGCGACAAAGGGTCCCATTTCTTGGGTTTTTTGGTTTATTTCTTCGCCCCTGCATCATTCCACCTCTACCTTGATTTCTACTAGGCTGCCTCTTCATTGTAAGCTCCGCCTACAATACCACCTCAAACGAGGGTCATGGTGTGGGTGTCACTAACTTCCATATGTCCTTTATCCTGCACCTTCATAAGCTGCTTTCAATTTTTATCTCTTATCAAAAGTTTCCTCATCCCACCTCACATATATATGTACATAGCTCACATGAGCGACCCTACTAGCGATACGAATGGATTGAAGGAATCCTACGCGGAAAATTCTTGCATTCTTTCTTGACATGAATGTGTCAGTTGTGATCACTGGAAACAGCACACAAAGTTTCACGCATGAAGATTCGGTTTCCGAAGAGAAACAAACGTACAAAAACTACTCTATGGACAATCGAAGGTAATTCGGGCGGAGCCAAAGGCGAGGCATGGAAAGAAGTTGGCCTTTGGCCGGCTACGTATCAGGCGACGCAATGAAAGAATCGGGTTAAAGCGCGCGATTTCGGAGAGTAGAGACAAATCGATCGATAGAATAGGAATGTAGCATTTGAAGCACAGTGCCAGCAGGTGGGCGTGGTCGGAAACGACTGCAATCCCCTCGGCCGATTCCGACCTACGCCCACTTCAGATACTCTCCTTAGCGGCCTTCCAAGGTGAGTTTTTGTTCAGTCACACTTCTTACGTTCTTGACTAGGGGCTGAACAGCTTCGAAGTGGTAATCGGCCAAGAGGATTCCAGAGCACGCCCACCCAGCTTGGACTTGTAGCTTAAAGGAGGAATTCACGATTAGAATGAAGGTCGAAGAAAGGGAAACTGACCTAGTTGAGGGACCCACGGACCTCCTGAGGGTGCGAACTGACGCGCAATTCGCATGGAAAAATTTGACCTCGGCGACCTATCATGCCTCAAAGCTGGCGGGTCCGGCGATCTCCGCCCACCGATCATCTGATCACTCGCCGTAGTTCAATACGTGGCGAGTGATTAGATAGCTGAGAGAGCGTAGTGTTGAAGAGGGCACAGCGATGAGAGTCGCATCAATGCTCGAATCAACGGGCAAGGAAGGGGTACCATTTCTCGGGTTCTGGGCCGTTTCTCATGGTTCTTCCTTCTTTCGTGTACCACTCACCATCCCTAGGTTAATTTGAAATGGGTTGCTTTTTCATCGTGAATTCGTCCTTTAAACCGCAGCCTTGGCGCTCTCTTGCGAGCCCCTCTCTTCTCCAAGGGCTAGGGCATTTACCCGTTCTTTAATCGTCTGTTCTCTAGCCATCGCGACAGAACCATTGAGGAAAAATCAAGTAGTCCGTAAACAAAAAAAATTGGGTTAAAGCGCGCGATTTCGGAGAGTAGAGACAAATCGATCGATAGAATAGGATGGAGTAGAAGTGTAAGATGTGAATGCAATAAGCAGAAGGCCAGAAAGAGTTTCTAGTGAATGCACTCCAAGAACCCAAGTTGAGCATCCCCGTCGCCAGCATTCGTGAAAGACGTCCGTGGGCAATTCGAACGCGTAGCAGCCTTTTCGAGTTTTCGAATTTTCTAATCAAAACGAAAGCAATACTTCAGTTCTTTTCACTATTATCGTGGATAATGAGTCTCAAGCCAGTGATTTATGGCTGAAATAGAATCATGATTTTCCGTTGAATGATTCTACTAACGAAAGTGGTGATTTCATCTTCATCATCATATACACTAAAATGTGTGATCCGTCATATCGTTACATCGTGTCGAAGCCAATCGTTGATGCATGCGATTGTGTGGCACAGATATTATTCAAAAAACGAAAACTTAAAGAAAAACTGATCCGCATTGCTATGAAGTCACATCGTCCCACGCAACCAGCTTAGTTTAGTTTGAAATGGAGCCGCGCTGCCATCAGCATGCCATAAATTTGATCTGACAATGGGTTTCACCGAATTAGGAGCGTACTTGAAATTTTTCCATGCACATTCTGCCATCTCTGTATCTGAAAATAGTTTCATTTAGCATGTCAGAAAGAACTGCTGCGTCGGCTCTTGCCACTCAGGAACTGTTCTTTCCAATGTAGTACAACACGAAGTACTCATCTACCAGCTTTACGAAGAGACCTTTCCCTTAGATGAAGTTGCTGGGTTAGCTACTGCGAGGGATGGCGCCACTTCTGTCGCTTTTGAAACCATAGCCTAATGCCTTCATCCTGGTTTTGCAAACGCGTTCGAATATTTCAAATGATTTTGTAAAGGACATCACTGTTTGATCTTTTACTCGCACATGTTCATGCCACATAATAAAACACACAAACAATATATCAACCCCGAAAAGCAGCACCGGCGCTCATCGCTTGGCCGCCCGAACCCGATTTTGCAAAAACTCATTGTTTTTGATTTCAAACTAGGCAAATTATAGCCGCGACTGGGTGTCAGATTATGTGTGTTCATTTAGTTTTGTCAAGATTGAAGTTGTGTGGTGGTTGAGGAAGAATTTTTTTATTTGATGGTTTCCTTGAGATTTGAGAAAAGCTTTCACAGCGGAGCATAAATGGAGAAATGAAGAAATGGCTATTTTTTGAAGCTGCTATTTACAAGTCAACCGCTCCGCGCCGACAGAGAGAGGGCAAACCTTCTTGAAGTGTAAAAAATACGGCTTGGGTTGCAATAGGTCATCTAGTCTCAGGACGCAATAATCAACAAGGCAGCGATTAACGATCAATCTGGAGGGATTTAGGGACGTGGGGTGCGGTAACCAAATGGGTGAAACCAGCCGAAGAAATAGTTAAGAATATGCAAAACGGTACGCCTTTGATAGTCCTTTCATTATCGACCATGGATGAGCGGCGACAAAGAAGGAAGTTGTTTGGACGTGCTAACCCCGATAGCGCAACCATGCCAACAAGAATGGTGTTTTGATTGGTAAGGCATTACATAGGTGAGTCGCAGGATACAGTCGCTAATAGGGGAATGATCTTCCGAAACGAAATGCCAAAAGCAAGCAGCTCGTCCAAGTCACCAACTGAACTAATGGGCGTGACACTTTCGGTGCGGAGTGCTTCGGAGGTCCTGTCAAGCAACCAGGGCACCTTTTATGTTGAAAGCCCCACACTTTGCTTCTGGCGGCCAAGTAACTGATTCGTATGGCGCATAAACTACACTCTGTTTCATGCAGCCAGAAATCCACGTGGCACACGTGGCTAAATTCTCGATGAAAAGGTGACATCACGTGTGCTCAAAGATGTTCTTGAATCGATGCCACGTTAATGCCACGTCAATTTCTGCAATTGCACAATTTCTGGTCATTTGAAGGCGAGGTACTTAGGCCGATGTCAGACTTTGCGAATCGCGCGATTCGCTAGCGTCTGCGGTCGCGTCGCGGCCAGTGAATCACTCAATTGGCTGGTACCGCAACGCGACCGCGGACGCTAGCGAATCGCGCGATTCGCAAAGTCTGACATCGGCCTACCGCTGCTCGCTCTTGCTTGTATCGTAATCGCTTCCTTTCCAGTAATACGCAATTATGGTGGGTCGCGGTGTGTTGAGATGTGAGTATGTGAGGTCGTGCTGGAGGTCGACTCTCAACTGTCTACTAGGGGTGGTGTGAATTTCAACAAAACTTACTGCGAAAAAGCGCGAACCAACGCATAGCCCAAATCCATGCACTGAGATGGTAGGCCGAGGACATGGATACTCGTCTCCACATGGATCCATGCACATCCATCATGGCGTTGCCTCATCTGTGTCGCGCCGCTGATCAGCTGTTATCTCTTCTTTTGTCTTTCTCGGCCCCAACCTCATCTCACCGCTTTCCTCTGATTGCTTCACGCAAGTAGGCTCGTGTTTGTTCGTTGCTTTGCAAATAACGATTCACTTCACATCCGCTCCTTCATATCCGAGTAGAATTACAACATCAAGCGTTTCTCTTTGCAAACATCCGCCTGGATTTGGATTGGTGGCGGTAAATTGTATACTGGTACATGAAGTGCGTGTGAAGGAGGAATCGCCATTTGGAGAAAGAACAAAGAACCGTAATTATCAAAAATAGTGGTTCACTTCACTCGCATAAACCAGATCTCATTCGTGTCAATTCTATGCCCTTAGCCAAGCAGCATTTGACGCGCATACGGAATGCGGAAGATTAAATTTGATATCCATCCAGGACCACTAGTTCAGCGCAAAAAAGGGCTAGAAGTTGAGTTTATCATATTGTAAGGTATGATAGATGGATTTGTTTGTTGCGACGTAGGAGTAACCTTTAACTGTGCTCAAGACAAGTAGAAAAGGGAGACTTATTGGTCAGGTGAAATCAACAACAATTGAACGAAAACAAAGACCACTGGAGGTGGATGATGTCCGAGGGCTGGGCTACCACTGATCGGAGGTCCACAACAGGTGCAGGGCGTAATCCGTCCTCACCGTTGAAGTCACAAAGGCTTTCTCTTCAATCACCAGAGGCTCTTCGACTACGAGCCTCTTCCAACCGCCACGGAGGCCTATTCCAGGCGAGCCACTAAGGCTCTTCTCTTCAGGACTCAGGCCAAGTTATTGAGCCACTGAGGCTCCTCTCTGACGAGCAACTGAGGATCTCTTCATCAGGCCACTAAGGCTAACTTTCCTGAGTCTAGGCCTCCTACGCGCCGTACAGCCAGGGTCAACCGTTACGTTGGACCGATATTGGAGCGACGTTGGACCGATGTTCACCGCTCTCCGCGCCGGCATTCACTCTCGCCACCCGCGAGCCGTCTGTGTCTCCGTGCGTACGTTCACTCTCGGCATTACTCTCGTCGTCGCGTTGGACTTTGTCCAACGGACGGTTGACCCTGCTACAGCTCCTACCAACCACCACGAAAGGCACCATACACATGCCACAGGACCTAGGCAGGTACTCCTCAACATCAGAGCTACGGAACATGGAGCTCTGGAACTGGAACTGGAAGAAGAAGAAGAAGTACTGCATAGGAACACGGACCCCTTTTATTGGGACCTTCCCGCCCAAGTCGTTTCCCTCTGGCAAAGGTGGCCTCCATGACCCCCCGCGATCAACTCCTACCACCCCCTTGTCGATATGCCGCTCAGACCAGCTGATCTACAGCTGATCTCTCGGGGTCGGCATATCAGTCTCTTTCTCGGGGTCGCAATATAGACTCTCTTAACAATAATTCTATTTTTGGTATATCTGTTGAGGGGCTCAGCACATGTTCATGAGCCTTAACATGGCTGGTTTGAATCATTAGCATAAAATGTCAAAATTTTTTTGATACGTATGGCACACAGTGCATAGTTACATTGTAAGCTTACCCTTGCGCAAATGGTAATCCCCTCTACTCCGAGCAACACCAAAAAATGGTGGAAAATATGGTAACTTAGAGGATGGTTCCGGTTCCTCAGTAGATGGAAAGTACCAGATCCACATATATTACAGATTGGTTACTTACATTCTCTTAGGTGTAAAAAAGAGCATCTATAAGGCGTTTCATTAGACAGATTGCATTACGTATATACGCTGTAAAACTTATATGCGCTGATTTTAAAATAGCTGTTCTGTCGCTTTCCCAATGAAAGTAAACAGTGGAATTTTGTGTTCAAAGACTAGGCTTGGATAAAAATTCGCCTATAATTATTTGGTATAGCTTAGGACACG
This sequence comes from Ostertagia ostertagi, assembly GCA_036418205.1. Taxonomy (NCBI): domain Eukaryota; kingdom Metazoa; phylum Nematoda; class Chromadorea; order Rhabditida; family Trichostrongylidae; genus Ostertagia; species Ostertagia ostertagi. Next base: position 9,920 of record MU870496.1, on the reverse strand, counting down.
ACGGTGAAAGGGGAACACGACCTGCCCGAAAAATCGAAACCTTAAGTGATGAATCGAGAACGAGAGGGATGTTGAAAAGAACCGGCAGTTGGCTAATTATCGGCCTCAATATCTTGAAATGTTTCTCGAATCAATTCTGATTGGATTCAATTTCTGGCTAGGAATAGAAGTGGTTCAACTAACGTGCGGGTCAGGTTTTATCTTTCAAAACATGGCGTGTCCCAAGAGGCCCACCGCGCGGCGAAGCAAGAGACGCAGATGAGACGAGTTGCAGCGCGTGCTGTGCGATATGAGACGTAGTATGGTACACTCTCTTTAACCTGACGCCTAACCGCTACAGTATGCGCTGCGACTCGTCCCTTTGCCGCGTCTGCGTCTCTTGCTTCGCCGCGCGGTGGGCCTGTTGGGGGACACCCTTCAACACAATATCTGGTTTAAATTAAGCTTGCTCGAAAGAAGAGGTATTCAAGCAGTTCGAGTGGTTGGGTCTGGAAGAAAATGAACGGATCAGGGTCGGGCTATTTTGGCATTGTTTATCTATGCTCCTTCTTGACACTTGTAAAATCGAAAACAGCAGCAAAAAGTAAATTTACCTTGAATGTTTCCCGTTTCATATGACAAATACGCGAAGTAGAGCAATAACACCAAATTGATCCTTCTTCGATTTTACTAATGGCTTCTTAATCATGTATTCACAAACAATTAACTATACATATAACAAATTATACATGGTAAGAGAAGCTTTTTCACCACATGCACTACTATTTCTACAACGGACCTAATGAAGGAAATAAATGATCAACGCCTGTTCAATAAAACCAAATAAGAAACTTGATCTTCACACCTGAAGGTTTTTCCGCATAGGTTCGGCCTGTACCATCTCCTCTCCCTGATTAGTTATTAGGACTTGCATGAATACCTGCTGCCCGGTATAGGCCTGTATTAAAGGACGAATTCACGATGAAAAAGCAACCCATTTCAAATTAACCTAGGGATGGTGAGTGGTACACGAAAGAAGGAAGAACCATGAGAAACGGCCCAGAACCCGAGAAATGGTACCCCTTCCTTGCCCGTTGATTCGAGCATTGATGCGACTCTCATCGCTGTGCCCTCTTCAACACTACGCTCTCTCAGTATCTTA
>MU870495.1:11169-29046 GCA_036418205.1 Ostertagia ostertagi | reverse complement strand
GTTATACGGGTTGCTGGTTTAAAGAAACCGGGAACAGACCAGCAGTGTTGGCTATACATATTGATAGCTGCTTCTAAGCAATGTACGAAACCAGTTTGGCTCCGCTCGCTACAGCGCGACAAAATACGCTTCAGTAGAACGGTGAATGGCCGTTCTTTTGTATAAGGTGGCTTTTGATGAATTTGATTGATGTGTTACTAATGAAAGTTATTATGGTTGCTGGTGATAAGGCAGTCATTTCCTGCAGCTCATCAATACCCATAAACATCCATCATTTTTCGGGAACCAACATGGTCTAGCGGCCGAATAAGTCTTGGATAAGTAACAATTGCTCGAGCTGCATGATAGTTGTTTACACTATCAAGACAGCATAAACTGCTACTATCATGCTTCGGATGATGAAAAAGTTGAGCGGTTGCAACTTCTTATGAATGTGGCATTAAAATAGAAACACAAATACTGATTATCCACAAATACCGACCATCCTGAAGCTCAGAGAGATTACGGTCTAATGAATCTCGATGGTGACGACGAAATCGCAGGAAAAATGGAAAGCATTTCTTATCGCGCCTCTAGGTAACAACTTCAGTGACTCCTCCGTACTCGAGCTTTCTTATCAGCCCTTATAAGCCGTTTTCACTTTTTGTCACCCATCAAACATGACCCTTCAAAAGATCCGTTGCCCTTCCCTTCTAAGGTTCCTTATCAGCATCTATCAGTTGGTGTCAGTTTCTGTCACCCGCCAAATATGTTCCCGTCCCACCATTCATACAATATATTGGAGGCAACGCCTCACAGTCGCTGGGACGCATGCAATGTATTTCGTGACATTTGCATTCTAACCTCTTTATCAGCCTCTTATCAGTTGTTATCACTTTCTGTACCCCACCAAATATGTTCCCGTCCCACCCCCTATATCATATCTTGAAATCAACTCCTGACGACACTGGTGCCCGAGCTATGAATTTCGTGACAAACAGACGGACGTACACACACACACACACACAGACAGACATACTTAGTGAATTATATATAGTAGGGATATTTGTATACCGCTACCATCTTGAAGAATTTTGTTTGCTTTCCGAACAATTATAAGAAGTGCACGTCTCTGAAAACAACGAATCGTTCTTTGTAGAACCACGTCCATGCGCCTTTGGTAAAACATTTGCTTTTCGAATCTCGGTCGACCAAAAAGACATCACTGATTGGTGCATAATTGACGGAAACTCTCAATGCCGCTAAAAAATTTACTCGCGTCACTTGAGCATCGTAAATGGGCCGCCCGGCTAAAATCAGCACTGTTTAATTGGGCAAAGTGCGTCCCATCATTGTGCAACACATTGACAGTGCCACCAATATGATAACAACATGACGTGGGAGAAGAGATAGCTCGGTCAAAACCGGTTTTTGTAAGCCACCAATTTCACTTCGTCATGAACAACCCCAGGAGAGGCGACTCAGCTGTGTACTGGTAATTTTCCGTTTAATTGTCGTAGTGATAAATGGTTTTCAACCCATTGTGGACGACCGTTATGCGTACACCTCCATGGATTTTTGCCGTCAGTCCGATCACTAGCCAAAAGTGTAGCATTAATTCCATCATTACCCAAATGTATGATAATTTCTATGCTCGATAGGCTCACTAGTGAATTTGATACACAAAAAATGGTAAATAAACGAAGACGTAACCTTTTTCGTATGGGCGGGGGGTACTGCACATGATGCAGCACGCGTTCCACAGTGTGTTAGTAGGTTGGAAAGGTAATTAAAGTATTTTTGAAGCGGGTATCTCTATCGATAACTAGCGTGGACGGTGTGTGCATAAGACAGAACACAACCGTGATCAACTTTAGCGATTTAAAGGGGGCGGGGGGGGGGCTGAAAATCACAATACGCCATGTTTTTACGTAAAAGCTAAGGGGGAAACCGTCTTTGAAGAGCGATATGGTTGAGCTATATGATCATTCGGGCAAAGGTGCTCTAGGTTTGACGATTCTGCTTTGACAGAGGCCTTCTGACGTCCAACAAAATCAGCAGTGCGCCGCAGGTAGCCAACGGCGATGTCGTCCCACCTCTTCTGAAGCGCTAACTTCAGAGCACCCACCGAGCTGTAGAAGTCTTATGAGGTCTTGCTCTACAACATCCTCACATAGAAAAGTCCTATCGGGTTAAAGGCCCGGGAGAAGGAAGAGTTTCTCTCCCGGGCCTTTAACCCGATAGACTTTCCTAACACTTCCTTCTCCACTGGCCGATGAAGTGCGCGTCCAGACCGACTATGGTAGATCCGAAAGCGCATCGGGGAGCCTAACTTTATTGGGGAGCAAACGGCCATCGAACAGAATGGTCATGGATCCAGAACAACTTAACGTGTCTCATCATTGTCTTTCGAGTTAATTTTAAAGATTAGGGGTTGCTTCTCAAGATCTTCTGAAAGGACTGAATACAGATATTGGGATCAAAAGCGGTGTTGCTTACGCTTTGCTTCACGCTTGTGAGCGATCGTTTGCTAGGTAATTACCGTAGTTCTGTGAATGTCTGCAATACTTAACGGCTCACTACCAGCGATCGGTCAAAGCCCTGCCCTATGCTTTTCGCTCTACTGTATGGCCATGCCTCGTCTGCACTGTATCATTGTACTCCAATCTTCGTGTGATTCCGCCTTCTCTTATTCTGTTGACAATAATACGAGTAGAAATTCCGTCGTGTTCAATGATACTTGTTGCAGTCCCAAAAAGTCATCGCATCCTATTGAAATTATCGTTCGACATAGTAAAGTGGTGGAGCAACCAAGAGGAGACAGCGATGAAGGCGATGATGAAAACTCAGCAAACGAGTCAAAAAGGCTTTCAACCTTAGTAGAAGGTACGCTTAATGAATTGTGAGTGCCATGTGAAGTAACCCTTTCATGAAGTTATACTTCGTCTTTATAGGGCAAGAAGCTGAGTCACAAAAAGCTTCCTCATCTTCATCAAATAAGGGGAACACTGCAAAATGGACTCGTGGCCATCGTCGTGCTTGGAGTATGCCTAATGCTAAGGGTGAAAAAATGACCCTTGCCGTCATTCAGGACAAAGAAACAATGGTGATTTTGATGGAGTTGCTTCACTGATTTTTACTCAGAGGTAACCATGAACTGTGGTCAAAAAATTGGCTCGCATAGGCATCACGTGAAATCAGCTAGTTGTATCGTATTTCGATTGGCTTTTCCAATAACTCAAATCAAAGTCAGCTTAGGACTAGATTGTGGTCGGGCGCGTTCGATGGTTTCTAGGAGGTCGCCAAATACCTAGGAAGCATCAAGTGCCTCAATGTTGCCAACGTAAAGCTTGGCGCTGAGGCTTTTTTTCATAGAAAAGTAGGGATATTGGTGTGAAAGGGAGTAAGTCTTTCATGGGCTTTTACCGTTCTATATCTGAGGGCGATTACAGACAAACGGAAACACCCATAGACGTCGTGTACTACGTTGTCGCCTTCATCCCACCAAGAAGTCTCGCGGATCCGGTGGCCTTGACGAAGAGAACCAAGATAGCCTCGCCACGACAACGCTGAGATTCGATCTTAGTGGAATGCCACATCCTGATGAAGACGACAACGAACTGGAGGTTCCTATGCATTTTTTTTGTGGAGTCGCCCGATTATAAAGGGTGTGTCAGTGTGGGCAGTCCATGGTTTATTTTTCAGGTTGAAATTAATGAAGAAGAAGTTGTGGTGCCCGGCGAATCTGGTAAGGGAGCGAGAACTATCATCAAAAAGGTTTGTTCACACGTTTCGGAGATGCTCTGACAATGCTCGTTCTTTGCAAATTCCGTTGCAATTTCAGTTCTGGGAAGCTAGATGGAAAGCCACAAATTTTGAGTACCTTCCTGAGTGGCTACAGGACAACGAATATCTAAGAACGGGTAAGTTCTGTTGATTGATTAGAAATTTTTTCCAATATTTCCCAACCAGCCAATTTGTGCTCGTTTTCTAAGATTACCCACTTGTGCAGGTCATCGTCCACCACTTCCTTCATTCAGTAGCTGCTTCAAGAGCATCTTCGCACTCCATACTGAGACCGGCAACATTTGGACGCACATGTACGGTGAGTTCGTGGTCGCAGTAATGAGAGAGATTGTTCTTGGAATCACTGTATTTTATTTTGGTTGTCAAGGCCCTTAAGCAGCGGCGCCACTCCTCTCTGTGAATAATCGCATGTGGCAAGTACAGGAACAACCACGAATACTGCGCTTTTTTCTCATAGACATCCCACCCAAGCGCATGAGCTCAGCAGCTCAGAATACTGGATATTTCCTTTTGTTGTATTAAGCTTCGCCATTTTTCACTGCAAAGATTGACTAGTGGTCAGCGCGACATTCATATTAGAATACCTTAGGGTTTTATGGAAGAGTTTTCAGGCTGTGTGGCTTTCATTGGAGTTGCTTTGTGGTTTCTCACGCGCCCGACGCCTCAAATTCAGTTCATGGAGAAGGTCGTATTCTCGTTATACTTTTTGGGGGCAATACTGTGCCTCGGGATGTCGTTCATATTCCACACTGTCGCATGTCATTCAGACACCGTTGGAAAATTATTCAGCAAGTATGTTTTTTTTAGTACGAGTCAGCTGTTGGGTTTCCACAGAATTCTTCCCAAACTGGTTCCCTACTGTTTATGAGAATTGTCAAGCATTTCAAAAAGTTTCACCGGAATTTGTGCGGGGCTAACTTGTTCGCCACTGGTAATTGTTAGTGAAGATTTTTGAAAGATTCTCAGGTTGGACTATGCTGGGATTGCTTTACTCATTGTTGGATCGTTCATACCTTGGCTTTATTACGCATTCTACTGTCGCCCTCAGCCGATGGTGATCTACATCACGATGATCAGCGTGTTAGGATTGCTCGCGATGATTGTCTCCTTGTGGGACAAGTTTTCGGAACCAGCGTACAGGTTATTACTTCAGTATAACTTTAATGATGTATTTGTTCTACCAGTTATGTTCCTCGCATTGTAATAACAGCATTTTATGTGTAGCGATTGGACTAACTCGGAGTCTGTTTTCAGACCGCTACGAGCCATTATCTTCGTTGCTATGGGACTCTCGGCAGTTTTTCCTGCTGCCCACTTGTTGTTTGTAGATGGAGTTGAATTCCTTTACACTAAGGTCGATTAAGAACAAAATTGGCTTGCTGATAGCGCGTGCTTATTCTCCTCTCATTTTTAGGCATCGTTGGTGTGGATGCTATTAATGGGTTTCATGTATATCAGCGGTGCCGCTATTTACGCCACTAGAATTCCTGAGCGATGGTTCCCTGGAAGATGCGACTTATGGGTAGGTAGAACAGTCTGTTACTTTCTTTGTCTGTCTTTCAGAAGTTTTTGTGGGCGATTGATATTTGAAACGTATTTCAGTTTCAATCCCATCAATTGTTTCACACTTTTGTCGTAATCGCGGCATTCATCCATTTCCATTCCATTACTGAGATGGCAAAGAAGAAGCTGATGGAGGGTTCGTGCGCTGAGCAGCTATTAGAAAGGTGAGTTTTAATCATCGTTGTATACCTGTCAGTTCAAATGCTTTGGTTTTCCTTCTAGATATGGAATCGAGGCGCATCCATCCTACCTTGGCAGCTGGCTAGGCCTAGACGAGGATCCAAACGTAATTTCTTGGAATGGTGTACATTAGCAAAACTAGGATACGTTGCTAGTCTCATGTACCATAAACTGCAACTGTAAACAAATTGCATAGTAGTTTCTTCCTCCTTTTATGTTTCTTTCTGCACCTGAGGGGAAGTACTCCCTTTGAAGACACCTCATTATGTTTACCATCGAGATGTTTTCCTGTTGCGTCTGTGTTTCCTTGGTTTCTCTTGTTCTTCACATTACTGTATCATACCGATTAGTGGTCCTATCTTTCATGAGAGATGTTAATGTTCATTCCAATGGAGGCCATATCCAAGTTTTATTAAAAATGTGAGCAGTGGGGGTCTTTTGCGAAAACTTGCTCTACCTTGCAACACTAGGTTGAGACACAACCTGTGATGCTGCACCCTTCTTCTGGATGATATAAGCGATTGTAAATCTCACGTGGTTCTAGTTTAGAATATGTAAAGCTGGTGGTCATGTCGTGCAGTCTGTACAAATATCCTCGATAGTACATGTAAAGTAAATATTGTAAGTAAGACTTATGTGAACTTTTTGGAAGCACCTAAATATAGAACAATTGTAAACTGTTGGATACATTTGATTGGGATCGACTCCACAGTACGGCTGGAGGCAGGGTCAGTCCTATCGTTGTTACTTTTTCAAAAATTTTTACGACCCCCCTCCCCCAAGGTGGATTTGATACGACCCCCTTTTCGACACCTCGACCACCATATTCCTCTCTATAGTATTTAATTCTGGTACCACTCAACCCACCAAACTCCGCCCACTTTTTCCTCCAAAAATGCCGTCGACTCTGAAACAGTTAAAATTCCCTTATAGCTACTCTGAAACAGTAAAAATTCCCTCCGCCATTTTACTCCTCACTTTTACCGGCTTTTACCTATATTTACCTATATTCCCACTACTTCATTTTCTAGGGGGTATATACGCGCGCTGAAACGGCGAATTTTTCTCCCATGCGCTCCCAACTCACCTAGCCTACTACTCGTGAAAACTCCACTTTCACCACAAACTCACATGTATTTCACGCGACTGAAGCGGATACGACCCCCCTCCTATAAACTCAACCAGGTACGACCCCCCCCCCCTAGTAACAACGTAGGGTTGACCCTGGCTGGAGGTCGATGCAGTGTGTCGGCAATTCTTCTGGAGGATACTTAAAGTTCCCAGGTAATAAAGCAGCATTCACAGCCCAGTCTCCCTGCCTTGGGAGATTTAACGATTCCGCTAACAGCAGTGTTACGTAGCAGCCTGGATACCCAGCAAGTAGGCGATCTGACAAGCCGCTAATCGATAAGCTATTCCTATAGCGAAACTAGGTTCTGATCCCCGATTCCCTGCAAGCGTGAGATTGAGTGTGAGGCAGCACTGGTAATCCGGCACCGTTCTACATCCGTGAGCTGGGGACGGTGTTGGGATCGTTGCGATTGCGTTCAAATCAGCGGCGTTGAGTTGCCCCACGCCTGGCTCGTGATGAGTAGAATCACTAAACTAGAAGCCAATTCTGGTACCACTCAACCCTCCAAACTCCGCTCACTTTTCCTTTGAAAATGTCGTCTACTCTGAAACAGTTAAAATTCCCTTATAGCTACTCTGAAACAGTTAAAATTTCCCTCCGCCATTTTACTCTCACTTTTACCGGCTTTTACCTATATTTACCTATATTCCCACTTCCTCATTTTCTAGGGAAGTATATACGCGCGCCAAAGCGGCGATTTTTCTCACCGTGCGCTCCCAACTTCACCTAGCCTACTACTCGTAAAAACTCCACTTTCACCACAAACTCACATGTAATTTCACGCGACTGAAGCGGATACGACCCCCTCCTATAAACTCAACCAGGTACGACCCCCCCCCAAGTAACAACGTAGACTTGACCCTGGCTGGAGGTCGATGCAGTGTGTCGGCAATTCTTCTGGAGGATACTTAAAGTTCCCAGGTAATAAAGCAGCATTCACAGCCCAGTCTCCTGCGGCTTTGGTGAGATTTTAACGATTCCGCTAAACTGGCGTGTTATGGGACGTAGTCAGCTGGATACCAGGCAAGTAGGCGATTGACAAGCCGCATCGATAAGGTATGTCATAGCGAAACTAGGTTCTGATCCCCGATTCCCTGCAAGCGTGAGATTGAGTGTGAGGCAGCACTGGTAATCCGGCACCGTTCTACATCCGTGAGCTGGGGACGGTGTTGGGATCGTTGCTGAGGCGTTGCAAATCAGCGGGTGAGTGCCCAAGCTTTGCTCTGAGACCTCGGTCAGACTCGGCGATTGCGTCGCTGGACACCAGCGACGGAGCCGCCGGCGATGGAGTCGCCGGCGATGGAGTCGCCGGCGATGGAGTCGCCGGCGATGGAGTCGCCGGCGATGGAGTCGCCTGGCGACGGAGCCGCCGGCACAAGAGTGGCAGCAGCGGGCGATGACTCATCAGCACACGATCGATATCGGTTGGCAGGGGTGAGCAACATGAACGATGGGTGAGGATGATTAATCACCCCCTGCCAAACCGATATCGATCGTGTGCTGATGAGTCATCGCCGCTGCTGCCACTCTTGTGCCGGGCGGCTCCGTCGCCGGCGATTCCGCATCGCCGAGCGACGTCCATCGCCGGCGACTCATCGCCGGCAGCTTCGCGAGTCGCTGGGATCAGCGAGCGCAATCGCGAGGTCTGCGAGGGTCTGACATGAGTAGATGAGTAGATCACTAACTAGGAAGCCAATCGATGGCGGACCGCACCCTTTCGAACAGCGGCAGTGGCGCCCATTTTCCATTATGTCATCCTTTCAACTCCCGTTCATAGATCGAGACCAATGCAGTTTGACTATTAGCCGATTGGTGCTATACAAGTGGGGTGGGCACACCCAGCTTTTCACGCATGTCAAGTGACTGCCCTCACCCCCACCCCCTAGATTGGCTACACTCCCCCTGGCTCACGAAACTCCCAATTCTCGTGACAGTATAGTAGCGAGCAGCAGTCCCACTGACATACATTTCTGTTCAAAAAATGCGGCGTGCCCACCCTACTTGTATAGCACCTAGCGATTTAGATGATTACGCTGAAAATGGTGTATGCGTATCGACTGAATAAGCATTGAGCATAAGCGCCAAATCGCCAAATTGCTTTGGCGCATTATCGGCGGACTTTTAGATTGATACGTATGTTTCTTATCAGCATAATGTTCTGCCAAATCGCTATAATAGCGATCTTAGACGTGGCGTGCAGTTTCACCATTAGTCTTATGTTATCCCATTGATAACCTCGGAGCGTCCCGGGAGGCGGCCTGCATCGGTAAGCGTTTCGATCGCTTGAGCTACTGTTGCGTGGTACGACTTTGAAAGCATTCCGGTCGAAGCGTCTTCAGTAATTTGCTACGTGTTACACCAGTCTTACTGTATAGTTCTTCCGCCCTGAACTGCAGAGGGAGCGCTCTGCAGCGAGCTTTGTGACCTTGCCAAACCCACTTGGTTTTCGTTCAAAGCGGTCCTTCACTGTGACCAGTACTTTGGTGACCGTACCAGGGTCAAGCGTGCGTTGAGGAATCCTCGACACGTCGCAGGGGGGGGGGTCGTATTGGCCCGCTGGGTGGAAGAGATCGAGCCATTTTGATGCAGTGGGATCATCACCGTCGGAAGACAAATATCAAGGATGAGTCGATGCCAGGCCAGAGGATTTCCAATGAAAATGATATTTCACCCACACAAAATTTTCGTGATTCTGAGGCGTCCGGTAATTCTTAGTTACTTCAGTGTTTTATCACCACACAAGTTAAAGAATCTGAATTTCGCACGCTTTCCAAGAGATATTTCATCTTTCAAGTAAGACCCCGAATCTGAAGGGATGTGAGGTACACGGCGCATCCGAGAAAGGGTCTAGTTGTTGCGCGCGCTTGAACTACGGCTCCTTGGACAAACAACCTCAATTCAGGAACAATCGAGAGAATTCTGAATGTGTCCGTGCGCATTTACAGGGAGGTGTACACCATTCAACATTGCGTTAACGGACTCTTCAGGGTTAAATTTATAAACATGTAACCTTTAAAGTTGAGAAACGCTAATCAATCACTTTTCTTAGAAAGAGAAAAGCAATGATTCCAAATCTGCTCTTACTTTAGTACATCGCCCTTAAAAGGATATACAGCCGTTGAAATAGTGCCAATGTAGCGAAAAAGTACCTTTCGGCGGTACTCGTGCGAAAATCCTCAACGTAGCCGTTTTTTTAATACTGGACGTTTGGAGCAGTTCTAGCTAGCATTTGATAGAGCAAATCTTCTAGTTTCTGATGGCGTATTCACTTTTTGGATTGGATGAGTTTGAACGGAGTTATGGCTTTAGGAAATAAAAAAACTCGCACTCATCACAAATTTTCCTCGTTAATTTTGCAGAAATCCTCAACGTGGCCATTTTTTGAATACTGGACGTATAAAGCTGCTTTAGCAACGTTTGGTAGAGAAAATCTTCTAGTTTTGTATGACGTATCAACTTTTTGAATTTGACGGAAATGAAGCAAGTTATTGCTCCGGAAAGTGTAAAAACTCGTGCTCGTCTCGAATTTTCCTCGTTATTTGATCTAAATTTGTTATTTCTTATAACTTCCTGTAATTTCAGTACTGATTAGAAAAAGCTCTTCACAAAACTTCCAAATCTGCTTTCAGATTGAAAATTCGTCATATTTGAAGAAAGTTATAATCATTTGAATATTTGTTCAAATTTCAATAGTAAATAAGCTGCTCCACGGTCAACGCCAAAGTCCAGTCAACACACAGCTGGCGAAGGCGGTTAAAAAGCTTCTTTCAACTGAAGGGCTACGTGCAAATTGAGAACCACAATCTGTGTAGTACTAGAATTTGGTAAGTCTTGTGGAGGAAATAAATAAAGAAGATATTTTGTAATAGTATGCCATTTTTAGTGGCTAGTTTGTCGTTTTCTGGTCTGTTTCTCGTTTGCTCGTTTGGTAGGACTCATCAATAATGATTATTCTTTGACTTTTTCACTTTTGTACTTCTTAAACGAATTTTTTTGTGGGCGGTGGGGTAGCAGGGCTTTTTTATGAGCAGTTTTGGGGGAGAATTAAACAAGCTTTTCAACCTTTTCATAGTTCGGCTTTTGAAGAGGGTTGTTTCATGGACTTCGGCCTCCGGCGGAGGGTGGTGGGGGGGGGGTCGTATTTCCAAATTTTCCTCAACGCCTCGCTTGACCCTGGATACCTCGAAAATGGCAACTGGTGGGAATTACTTCATGGCAGCGAATCTTGTGATGGATGGCGTGTTATGATGATTTTCGTTCGCGGTTTTCGGGAGATTCGGCAGAATGGAATGAATGCGATCAGGAAATTCAGCAAAAGGAGTTACCCATGAATCGATTAAATCGAGGTGTGGTCCACTTGGACAGAGCGACTTTTTCGCGGTTCGACCACGTAGGGACACTTTCCGCGGCCGGAAGCACAGGTCCCACTGATCATTAGTGGACTCGAGACTGTTCCCGCATGCGAAACATATGATTCCGCTGCGAAAGCGCAAAAGTCGCTTTCATGTACTAGTGAACCACACAGATTAACGGGACGTTGTAAAGATCCGCGAGATGTTCCCGATTTCACCAAAACAGTCCATTCTTTGCAAATGGCGATATGTTGCCAAAGTGTTCTTACGATGCCCAGTATTGAAATGTTCTAGTTACAGAGTTTGTCTTGGGAGGGCGCAGCCGTCGTGGGTGGTCGAGTTGGTTTCGTCGAGGAGCGAAGTGGGGCCAGTTAGATGAGTTGCGCTCGAGGGGAGAATGTCTGGGCAGAATTAGATTGCGTCCGCGAGGATCTGCAGTATGTAAATGGCTCCTGCCATCCCCTCCAGGGCCGCTTTGCTGCTCGCGATAGTGTCGTGCCGGTCACGCCCGCGTTAGCGAACCTCACGCCGATGCTCGGCGTGTATCTTATCGCGAGATATGCTCCCTGTCGTATAAAATAGCAACTCTGCATAACAAATGCGCATCGACGGGGGATTCAATTTCAGTTGCAAATTTTCCTTATTTTTATGAAACGAAGGGGCCACTCATTCTTTCCTGAACAGGAAATTACCAGCTGCAAAATAATGAATGCCTGTTCTGTTTTTTGATTGCTGCTTTTTCTAATGCTGGAATTGAACCCTGAGAGGCGCAGGGATTTTAATTATAATTCGTCTGAAACATCTTCTAATGCATCTTCAATGAGGCTCAATGAAGTTTTTGGCCGTTTTATATTTCGATAGTACTTATTCTTCCAAAAAGTACGTTGTTTTTATTGAGAGCCGGCCAGCAGTTTTCATATTTTTTACATTCAGGATTGATGTTAACAATCACTGCGGCTCCCCCACTTTCTTCACGATTTGGGGCGCGGCCGCGGCGAGCGCGGCCGAGTCGATAGTGCCCGCGAACTGTGTGGGTAAATTTGAAAACGCATCACCACCACAGTTCGCGGGCACTATCGACTCGGCCGGCTCGTTGCGCGGCCGCGCCCCAAATCGTGAAGAAAGTGGCTGGAGCCAATCACTTCTCAAAAGGTTCGAACTTCACTTTCTGCAGAAGTTTTTGTTGCATTTGAAGGCCCGGGCGTTTTCTGAGCGCTCTCAAGTGTTGCGTTTTCAGTCCTTTGCCTAAAGCATTCAGAATAAGGCCGGAATCTTCCGTATCTATTTATTGTGTCTGCTGTTTTCAAAAGATGTTGTAGTCGTTTCAAATGTTCTGAGCTGTAGTATTTCAATTATTCATTAGTCACGATGTTCCAACAGATTCTTCTTCACGTCACGCCCCAACGAGAAATGATGCGCCACTGACGATTGTCTAGTTTTGTGTTCAGCTCGCCGTTGGCCCGAGTTTGCTCCAATATTTGTCCAGGCGAGTTAATGGTTCGCAACTAAGTAACGGATAGTTGATGTGTAAACCACGACACCCGGACACACTGAGAGTCCCGCCGGGAATGCGCCCCCGTCAAGCGCCCTGTGCTGTCCCGCTTTTCTCCAATTTGTTCACGATTCTTCCAAGCTTTCTGCAGCGACAGTGGAAATCGGACTCCATTGTCGGTGCGAATGACTGTTCGTTACTTTTCAGATCTTGTGAAAACTAGACATTTCCTCATTACTTTGCTTTTGTTCTAAAACATCAAATACACACTCAATGTTTCAACAAAGCTAATTCTCGGATTTTCAGAAGATTTTTGCCTTCATGGGCGCTTAATATTGGTTTCGCTTTTGTGCCCGAATGGCATGAAATAAATCACCTCAGGCATTATGGGGCTCATATAAGCTGAGTAGCTCTCGAATCTCACGAGTTTTGACAGTGCTTGCAGGAACGTTTGTGTACATGTGCTTTAACCCTATGAGGAGTTTTATGGGAAGCAGCAGGTTTTCAATTTCATGGCTTGGGAAATACTTCACTACTCATACGTCACTAATTCCAGTGTGTCTCAGAAACTCGTTGTAGAGGATATAGGCTGAATTTCACGTGGTCATTTTTTGCCGCAGACTTCAGAGTTGGTTCCACTCGTGCTGTTGAGCACGCGGAAATTCTTTCCATTGCTGTCGATCTTGTGGTAGGGCAGTCTCGCTCATTCGACGAAACGTTCGTGATCGTGAAGTGATTGGCGATTTGTCTGCGCGTGTTGTTTAAGGCGGTTTACTTCTCACTGTGTTGGGACCTGGAGAGATTCCATCATTCCTTTCTAGGATATCACCTACCCAGTACGTTGTGCTGCGCTCTCATGGAGGTTGTCCTGGTCACAGCGACTTAGACTTTGTTTCTGGAGAGGTTTGGTCTTCGTGATCCTATATGGGTGGGGTTGGTGGGAGGCACTCATCTTTCTGTCAAAGTTAGCAGCGATTTGTCACATTCCTTTCGTTCGACGAGTACAAACTTTTCAATGCTTGTCGAGTTCTCAGTACCCTGGTTGAAAAATGCTTCGGCCTCTGTCGTTCAAGAACTTTTCATGAACTCGTATCTTTTATGCGTCACAAAGGCAAGCGCCTTGAAGGAAGACAACACAATGGAGCGCTTACGAAGAACACGAGTCACGCCTACCCTATACCATCAAGGAATATTGCGAAATTGTGAGACTTTATTTTTGCAAGGCATTGCTAGTTGTCACGCATTGCCGTGTTGAGGCTGTCATAGACTTAAAAATCTAGGAGACTGCTTTTTTTCGTCTTTTAGCTGCCAAGATAATCAGAAGAAAAGTCTGTCCTTTCATTCTCAGTTCTTTCTTTTATCTTTTTAGGAAGCTGTGTGATGTGCTCTATTGTATTTATATTAGGCTTACGTGTGAGATAATACGACATCCTGAGGCGGTGTATACGCGCGAAGCCTTCCCTCATTCTGGCGACGGCGGCAACCTTTTCTGTGACCCTCTTGAAAACACTTCCTCGCGTGTTGATCCGAGCAGCGAGTGAAAATCAGGAAGCAATTTCAACTTCACCCTCCTCTACTCGCGCACGATATACTTCGAACGAACAAAATTCAGTCAAAAATTCCGTTATTCCAAACCGTTCAGAATGCCATCAAATCTTAAACCTTGGCAACGATTCACCTCCCTTCACCTCAGCTATTATTCTTTTTCTTTTTCTTTTCAAGGAAAATCCGACTCTGCATACACCGTACCCTTCTATTGGTCTACGTCCACTTTTTGAGTAGCTGCACTATCAGCCAATCTAAATGGTCGAGATTTTTGTGAAAAAGTCATCGGCACAATTAAGTATTACAACCTCAGTTGCCCACTTCAGTGGAATCCCAGAGTAGTGAAAGAATTTTTCAGAGAACCTCGTCTATGGAGGTATTTGGCGCGCTGATCTCGAATATCACACCCTTCTCCGGAGCTGGTGCCTTCTGGCCCAGTTTGGCTCTGTTGTTCAGGGCAGGGTGGAAAACATATCGAGTCGTGGTCACATTAGCACGATCCCTCCACTCTAAAATCGGGGTCTTGATACGACCCCCATAACCCACCGTTAACAACCCCCCCCTCTGTTGAGGATTTCCTCGACCGACATTCACCCTGGTTCCCGGATGCTCAAAACTAAAGCCAGCCGAGACCCACGGAAAGTGAATGTCGATCAGGGCCTGTATAGCTTTCATACGCAAGTTTGCAATGAATTTGGTGAGAGCAGTGCGGTGAGCGGTGTTGTTCTGAATCGCGCAAACTTGTGCTCAATGGTGGTAGCTCCAAAAGAATACCTAGTCGTTATCAGGGAGCTAAATTACCTCTGTATGCAAATCGGACGACAAATAAAATTTTGAGATTTCAGGGTTTCATCAATGTTGTGTGGAGCCTCAGGAGTTTCGCAGGTTGCTAATCTGGCAACCAGCCCATTCCCATTCGTTTTGGACAAGAGTTCAAGGCGTTGGATCAATATTTCCAGAGCGTACGCCTGCAGATTGTGGTTAACCTAATCAGGACATGAGAGTCTGCGTGATTTTTGCCTCATGCTGAAGATATAACGCTGTCAAAACCAGGCGCACATCGAGTAGGTGCGTCGTTATGAGACGCGCAATTACATGCGTGCAGACTTCTTCGGGCACTTTTCGTGCAATAATTCGTCCGATTGATTCTTTTTTGCGCGTTCACTGCCCGCCCCACGCTAACTCGTGATGAGGTCCGCTCCTGTGCATGTACCACTCACTGATCATGTGTCAGCGCATAATGAGTCAACGCTCATCGGCAGAGTGGGCAGGCAGCAGAGGGTTCTTAGTGGAATGCTGTACCGTTCTGTGTGAAATTAATTTATCTTTCAATTTTTATTTTCGAAGATACCCATGGTTTTGGGTGTTGTACAGAAAGAAAACCTAGACGTTCAAAATATCAAAGGGGAAGGTTTTTCGAACTTAAAAACTTCTATAGAAACTGGAATGCTCTGCTACAATAGCAAACGCTCGGCAAACGGTATTTCGAAATCGAGTGAATTAAAAAAAAACGGTTGCTGAACATGGTCGTCCTTCGGCCTAACGCTCTTACCATGCTTAATTTTGATGTTTTAAGGTGTTCTTGGAGCCCTTACCTAATAGTTAAGAAACTGAGTGTAATAACGCGGTAGTGCTCTATAGTACTCCCTATTGCTTTTTTGTAGAACATGGATTCAATCCCGCGCTAACCGAGCTCGAGTTAGCGCTGTTTTCGAGGCGATTCTGTGAACTGATAACGGCGTGAAGCTTGAATTGTGAGAAAGTCGTTTTCTTTATTGCAATTTTTCAACTCAGTGAGGAGGCAGGTTCAGTTTTATAGAATTGGAAGTCCGGATTGAGAGGGCTCAAGGGTGAATGGCCAACATCTCCTTCAGAAAGCCGTTTTCCATCGCCTGCACACTTTATGTTGCCACTTGAAGCTACTAATCGCTTCCCGTTCTCCCTTATGATTAACTTAGTTATTGTTTTCTGGGGTAAGTTTTCGCATGCTCAATGTTTTCAAGCGGAAGATAAATGGGGCATGATACAACCAACCTACGAGGTGTCCCATAAATATTGCACCACAACTTGGCTTCAATTTAGTCATCTCTTAGTTTTTCATCCAAGGTCGTCAGGCCTTTACTTTTCGCAACCTGTTGAGAATAACCTGCACAAATTCCATAGCTTGCCGTTTGGTCTAAGTCTCATACTGTCGTCGGTTTTTTTCTCTAAAAAAACGTTACTACTGCTAGGAGGAGAAGTTGGTTGAGGGATACGCTTTTGAATGTTACCAGCAGAAGGACCTTACGTTTGTGTTTTTTCTTTTGTTCATAACAATATAAGCGGGCGTCAGCATCGACGCTTTGCCTTTCAAATCGATACAGGAAATATTTCTCTAATGGCTGGTGATTGTCCCAGCGTTTTCCATTTCTCTTTCCTGTATTGGTCTCATATCATTTTGCCCATCGGAGTTTTCAGGACCGCAAGCTCATTCGGCCCCATACGGTTAGTGAATCTGGGGCCGGGTGCAGCAAGCCCCAACGATGGGGACCCATCCCCTCTCACCGAGGTTGGGGATATGTCCCCAAGGTTGGGATATATCCCCAAGGTTGGGACATGAGGACCCATCCCCTCGTTGGGGCTTGCTGCACCTGCCCCCTGGACCTCAGAACGATTTTGGTGAACATGAATTCAGGCTATGGGATGAAACTGGTGAACATCAAAAGACTCAACATTTTCTGCTTCTGCTTTACCGTAGTGTATAGGAACTATTTTCGTTGGAACTATTTGGTTCTTCAAGGTATTCAAATTGTCCCCTGGTAAAAATAACTTTCTGAACTGCGCGATGGTCTAAAGAGTAGATCCATTTGATTTTTATGCTATGGTTCTGCCTTATAGGAAATCGGGCTTATCAGCTGATCGAGGGAAATGGGAGATGTTCACTCAAACGGGGAGCTATACGTAGATTGCGCATGAGAGGGTTTGTACAGTTCATATCATGAAATATTATTAGGCGTGTCCATGGATTTGACATGGCCGTCGTCACGCTTGGTAGAAGTCGATGGGAATTCTTCTACTGCTCAACAATGAGAACATCTCTTAGGAAATGCCTATTGCAATGTGGAATCGTTTTTTTGCGCATTCTTTCCATTTTATGCGACTGCTGGTTCTCGCTATCGATGGTTGAATTCACAAACCGGTTTATGCTTTCATGCTGGCGCAAACTAATAGCATTTAGGCGTATCAGTGGTGGTCATATTGGAGGACTGGTAATCTCAAAAGGGCTCATCAATTGCAATCCTCTTCGTGAGCGCCTTCGAAATTCTTTGAGTCTCACGTTGATTTCGAACTGTTGGCGTTCTTAAAATTCTAACATAAGTAATTTAGTGATTTTGTCATGTGTGTTTTCTCATATTTATCCTGCTAAAGATACCTTGCGTTGCTCGATTTCATCCTGTCAATAGAACCGTGCAAGGAGGCTAAATTGTTGCAAGATTTCATTCAATTCTGTTCTACTTAATTATCGATTTGGTTACTTTTAGTACCTCACCTTATCTGTTGTAACCTTCGCATATTAGTCTCTTCGGTACTACTGTTGTAGCTCTTTTTGGCCCTGTACATGTTCCGCCATGGCTTATATTTATATCAAATCACGCTGTCCATTCTAGCGCATGAGGAATTCGCTGCGCGAAGAACCTTGTAAGCATGGTGCTCGGCAGGACTAAAAGTGTTCAGAAAAGGTGTCTACCCATAACGTTTGACTAGCGCCCCTCTCTGATTTCACATTTGGCACTATTTACCCTTTACTGCCCCTATTTACCCTTTACTGCCCCACTCCTCTAGAACTG
>MU870494.1:14255-29330 GCA_036418205.1 Ostertagia ostertagi | reverse complement strand
AAAAGTATTATATTGTGATTTAACGCTCGAACTAAATGGAGCAATGCACTGAAAACCGGACTCGCATTAACAGCTGAGCAAGAGTTAGGAAATGCTTAAAAGGGGCGGGGTTGGTCCTAGGTATGCCGCGAACAGCTGAAACATGGGCGTGAGCGAGAGCATGTGAGAGGAACTCTCTTCTATAGCTGCCCACTTAAAGGCACAACCCAGGCAGAGGTCGTGTGAACGCTTCCCTTCGGTCTGTAGTATAGACCCCTAGAGGACAATCACAAATGTGGCGTTCCCGTGCACGGAAACCAACCGACAAGAGCGCTTGGGCCTTGCAAAGTAAGCTGCTGAAGCTGCAGATTTTTTCTCTTATCAGGCTGTTGTCTGGCGCTCTCTCATCTGTAGCGCTCTCTCGCCTCATACTCTCCTCTCCGCGCTTAGTCTCTCATTCCCTTAGCACAGCCGATTAGGAAGGTGAGTGAGCCCTTAACCTAAGCGTTTTCGACGGATTCTTTTCCTTTTTTCTTACTGCCGGCCCATTTCGCACCAATTACGTGTGCAAGAGCCACACCAATGCGATCCTGGGGCATGCCTTTGAATCAGAAATAGGACTACTAGATGAGAAAGGCATAAGTGAGGATCGTGGTCTTTGATGTCCTGCAGTATCTATCACGTGTCTGTGTCTATATATAGTATCTGTCACGAGGGCTCCATTCATTCACAAAGTCCAAGAATACCCGGTAGAATGACACGATTGGGGCGATGTGGTCTACAGAAAGCGTCACCACAGAAGAGCTGTTTGAAGCGTTCAGTCGACGACGAATTCGGAGATTCATGGTTAAGTCCCGGCAACGAGCAGCTTTAACCGGAACAGTTTTGTCCTATTCATCGACATACAGCATAGGGCCGATATAGGCAGGAGTGCAACAAATTTGACGATGAGAGGAAAGTTCTGCGTCAGAATGAAGAACAAAATTTGAAAAGACTCCTTTTTAACCACTCACGTATTTCCACACACTACATACTAGCTTGTAAAGAGCTTCAGTTTCTGAAGGAGTCATGAATCACAACAACATCGTCAAGATCAGACTATAATTTCATCGTGTGAAGGGTGACTCAACAGATGCGATCAGCTGGTCCTTACATGGCGTTATTTCACCGTTGCTTGAATAAGCGTCAGTCCATCTGAAGAATGCGGAACCTCTCTGAGAAGTCTACGTGAAAGAAAAATCATAAACGATTCGAGTGTATCAAACCAAATTCTGATGATCTCCATATCAGTCACAGTGGGTGGGGCGTTACAATGGGTGTCGATGGTTGCAGGCGATGTGAGAGTTAGCGCCCCTATCGCGCTCTTGCGATGAAGCCGGCATGATCTATGTAGGTACGAATACCACCATCTCCCTCACGGCATCCTTCCTACTAGTCAGGTCGATCCCAGCGCTTGCCTTCAAGTAAAGGAGAACACAATGGGTCCCCCTCAACCTGGATGTTCACCCAACTGGCTCTACTGTTTTCTGAACATAGCAAATACGAGCTTCATTCTCTCCATTGAAGAAGTTCAGCTGATTCCGCGCCTGGCTGAAACCTTTTAGCAGCCCCTCGTGACATTACGGTAGTGTCACGCTGAAAGGGACAGTGCAAAATAGAAAACAAGTACTTATTGCAATTTACCCCCAACTGAGAAGACCATTGACCTACCTCGAGATGAGCATCGAACACAAAGAAAACGTGAAACTATATGATCTGCGAGAAAAATAAGGCGCACCTCGAATCAAATATCATCAAGCACACGTCACTTCGTAGTTAGTGGTATCACGAACAAATGTAGTTGAAAGGCCTGCATGCATTGGTGAGGCTCAATAAGAAACAGCACAGTAGGCAGCCTACAGCGCCAGGGACTCCCAGTAACTGTGCATAGAATCAGAATATGATTTTGTCTTCGGCCTGCCTGGCCTTCCAGTGCATTGGCTTGTTTCTTTTAATTCGTGGCTTTTCTTAAATTTTATGATTTCTTTTTTCTTATTCCTCTCTTTCAGCCTATAAGCCCTTTATTCACTCTAACGTTCTATTAATCATCCAGACTTCTTTTCATTCATTCATTCAATCATCACTTCAATCATTTCTTTTGTGCATATCATTAAACCTAGAAAGTAAACCACTGTGTTTTTATAATTACAATTCACACGAGAATATTTTCAATACTCAAATTAGATGTTTCTTAAGCCAAAATCTCACTGCCCTGCCTTTCCCAAAAAATGGGAGATGACTGCAGACCGAATGCATCCACAAGCGAAACGCCTACTCAAGTAAGGTCAATCTACCGTGTATCATTTTGGAAAATTTTTAATACCAGCTTCTTCATGGGGTTTAACGATCCCCCCCCGCCGTCGACGCCGCGTGCTCTTCTCCGCCCTCCCCAATTTCTCACTGTGTGACAATCCAAGCTTCCAGCTTTTAAGTTTCCGTGCCCGCGAGAGCGACAACAGAGGGGGATACTGAAATTTGGAAGAGTATTGAGTTTCTTTGTAAAATTCAGGTACTTCGGAAGATCGAGGTAGTCTTGGATCAGCGAGACTCTGGCTTTCTAACCGATGCTTAACTGCTCTCAAACAATTCAAAATGATCAAATTATATTAATCAAGAAAAAAATTGCAGTGCAATTTTTACTTTCCTATTTCGAGGGTCCTTAAAATTCAAGTCTTTGCCCCGAGGTTTTGATCAGAAAAATTCACATAATCCGCTCTTTAGGCGTTGCTAGATATTTTCGAATGTTAATTCAGTAAAAAAAACTAGCACGTTGATACTTTTTCATGTGCACATGCGACTTTTCAACCTTGAACGTCGTACCCGTTCCTAACGGAAATTTTAAAATTCACCTGAAATTTGGACACTGAACCTCATGGTATAACAAACTTAGGATTTAACACGTGCAGACCGATGTCGGTCAATGCTGACCGACAGGCAGTCTGTCACATGGGACGATGTCGGTCAATGGTGACCGACAGCTTGAAAGTAAGCAAACTTAGATGGAACCCGCGACTTTTCTATTTCAACGTTTACTTCAGTGTCCTAACTTACTACACTTGTCTGCGAATTATGATCTTTCTAATTCCTGGGAGTTTTATTCTGAATTAGTTATCAGTGGCAGAAACGCGCTGTCAATTGAATCACAACCACAAAGTTCCCACCGTCAGCAAACTGGAAATCTCACTAAAATTGTTCATATCGACCTTTACTAATTAGGTCACCGTCAGTAGAATGTCCATTTCTAGCCTTAGGTTCCCATGATGGTCAAGTAGGCTCAGTCTTACTCATAGGCAGGACAAAAGTACCTATCCAGTCCATCAACTGCCAAATATTTCACAAACAGGTTTTTTGACCTTGAAATGACTCGTTTAAATCACTTATTCGATCATGAAGAACAAGATAACAGTCAAACAAAAGCTCATTCCGTCAGGTACGCAAAGTTTTTTGCGTCATTCTTGAGTGAAAAATTCGTAGAAGATCAGATGTGATCGTATACCAGTACCGTCTAAAGAAAGCTAATAGTAATAATGAAAATGAAGAATAACGTGTTTGGAATACTCTAGTCAAAGGCATTTTGTGCATTTCGAGATTTTACAGAGCTACAAAATAAGTTTTGCCCTGTTGTTACCGGCGCTTTGCATGCAAAAAACGCCTCGTCCCATGCGCGCGACAAGGAAAAAATCGCTCGTCGTCAACGTGTTAAACAGTACTTGAGCGTCAGCGAGAGTCAGTAGTTCAGAAACCAGTCCCGCTGGAACTTTTTCTGGAAGGGCATTTCAAGCCATTTCTTGAAAACGCAGGCTTTTCAAGTTTTACCGGTCGTAACGTTCCGGAAAGCTAACTTAAATGCTGGAAACCCAGTTAATAGAAGCTTGAGCAATTGTGCTTTGTGCCCCCGCACCAGCATCGCTGTCATAGTTGGGCGCCGACGCCTCGGCCCGTGCTTCTATATTCGCTGATTAACTTGAAGTGCCATCTGAAAGACAGCGTGTGCAGCTGATAAAGCTTTGATTTTCAGTTTATTTGTCATAACATACTGAGGCTAGTGCGGGCGCCCTAGTGTCCCCAGTTTGTTCAGGCAAGTGCTTCCATTTAGTCTCATCTAGCCAACATAAGGCCTGAATTTCGGTGTCTAGATTCTATTCATGTCAACGACATGCCTGCTTGGATCGAAGCTACATGTTTCACTGCTGCTATTGCTGCAAGCATTACTCCTCATCGCTGGGTGCCTGCCGAGTGGAAGGCTTCGCTCCCACTGTCGACCACTTCGAGTACCCCCCCCCCCAGGGTCAACCGTCCGTTGGACAAAGTCCAACGCATGGCTCTCTAGCGTGTGAGAGTAATGCCGAGAGTGAACGTACGCACGGAGACACAGACGGCTCGCGCAAGGCGAGTGCGAATGCCGGCGCGGAGAGCGGTCAACGTCGGTCCAACGTCGGTCCAATGTCGGTCCAACGTAACGGTTGACCCTTCCCCCCCCCTCCCCACGAGGTGATCCAAATACGACCCTGCCGTTGGAACTTGTACCAGAACCAGGTTACCCTGCGCCTTACGATATATCTGGTTAGTAGCGGTTCACAGTGATAGCTGATTTTTGGTAAATGATAGTTGTGATTAAGTGACAACTGATAGAATACAACTGCGGTAGGCTAATCATTTCATTGGCAGAAAACATTTACATTTTGTGGAGGCCGTCGTCACTTGTGGTGTACGGTCTGCACCCCGACGCTCTTCTCGTTTTTTGAAGGGAGTATAGCAATGTGTCAAATATAAATAACAATATTGCCTGCGATTATTTGATTTCTATTTGAGATTACGAGGGCGGTCTCTTCCCTGATATTTTTTTTTGTGAAAAAGGCCGCTCAGTCGCTCTCTCCAAATTATACCTCATGTCTTCCAATTATTTTTCACTTCTGTTTCACAAATCTTTTCCACTAGTATATCAACATTTTACTTAGACTGTCACGCACTTCGAGTATGCCCCCCCAATCCACGAGGTATTCAATTCGACCCTCCTTTGGAACTTGTACCAACACAGGGTTGACCCTGCCTCCGAATTAATTTGGTTAGTAGTGGTTTACAGTGATGGCTCATTTTTGGTAAATGATAGTTGTGATAAGTGACAACTCATAGAATACAACTGCGGTAGGCTAATCATTTCATTGGCAGAAAACATTTACATTTTGTGGAGGCCGTCGTCACTTGTGGTGTACGGTCTGCACCCGACGCTCTTCTCGTTTTTTGGAAGGAGTATAGCAATGTGTCAAATATACGTATGGGCTGTGCATTATTTTGATTTCGTTGAGATACGATGGGGTCTTTCCTGAATTTTTTGTGCAAAAGCCGCTCAGTATTTCTACAACTGTATACTCATGTTTTTCCATTTATTTTGTACTTCTGTTTCACAAATCTTTTCCACTAGTTATACAAGGGGACAGTATGATAGAAAACTGCTGTCGGACTTTTGAAAAGGCCAGTCGTCTCAAAAACTTTTTGAGCAATCGCGCGAGATTTGGACAAAATTTACGCCAAGCACAAGAAATTTTTCATGGATTTCACATGATATGGAACTGAAGAGCTCCGAGGACCTCGAATCTTTGCCTTTAAAAAAACAAAGGCCGTGTCACAGAGAAACATCCACTCCTACCAAATGTCAAAGTCAATGTCTCCAGTGCTCTGTCATCAAATCTTCTTTGAGAAATAGTGTCTAAAGGCACAACCCAGGCAGAGGTCGTGTGAACGCTTCTCTTCGGTCTGTAGTATAGACCCCTAGAGGACAATCACAAATGTGGCGTTCCGTGCACGGAAACCAACCGACAAGAGCGCTTGGGCCTTGCAAAGTAAGCTGCTGAAGCTGCAGACTTTTTTCTCTTATCAGGCTGTTGTCTGGCGCTCTCTCATCTGTAGCGCTCTCTCGCCTCATACTCTCCTCTCCGCGCTTAGTCTCTCATTCCCTTAGCACAGCCGATAGGAAGGTGTGTGAAAGAATCTCATGTCCATTCTTGAGTGGAAGATGTGGATGGCATCACCTTTGACAAGAAACTGTGGCGAAAATTGAATTGATTGATGCAACGGAGCAAACTGGCCCACAGTCCGCTTTTGCTTGCTATGCATTAGCGTTTGTCTGGTTTTCTCTCCGTCTTTTTCCTTTCCTTCCTTCCTTCCTTCCTCCTGGTAAAGCTTTACAAAGAGAAAAGCCACCAAGGAAAAAAAACATCATTGTATCTTTATGCAAAAATCAACTCAATGTTCGCTTTGGTTTCTTGTCGAAGATTATGCCCACATCTTCCACTAAAGAATGAAATTGAGATTTTTCACACGCACGAAATCATTCCGTTAAGACACTAGGTCTCAAAGAAAATTCGATGACAGAGCAAGGTTTGGTAGAAGTGGATGTTTCTCTTGTGAAACGGCCTTTGTTACTTTGTGAAAAATTGCTTAGTTGACGAGTTTTTGCGACCTGACCTTTTCCAAAAGTTCGACAGCTGTTTTTATTATGCTAACCCCTTGAAGAGTAAGTGTTACCACAATGAAAAAGTTTCGTGGAAACAGAAGTGAAAAGTAATAGATAAACGTGAGGTGGACGTATAATTTTGGGACGTCGGCTGAGTGGCCTTTTACACAAAAATTATTAGAAAAAATTCCTGTGATCTCAAAGTTAGAAAGTTGATGTTCATAGGCAATTTCGTATTTATATTTGACACATTCACATTGGAGACTTTTTCTAAAACATCTAATTTGTGAGATTTTGGGAAATTCTTAGGTGGAGTTATAATTATGAGACGCAGTGTATTTTGATATTTTTTAATATTCGTTTCGTTATTCCTTAATAAGCGGTAAGCTGTACGACGTAAGGGTAAGCTGGTCCAAGACGTGGCAACTGCCTATAGCACCACATAAAACACATATATGCGACTAATGTCTGGGAATTCACCATTGATGCGCTCTTACACTGTTGATGGGGTCCCTCTCTCTGCTGTCGAATCTGTCAGAGACCTCGGTTTTCATTATAACAACAAGTTGGACTTCACGGAACACATTAAAAGGAGGGTCAGAATGGCTCATTCGCGAACATTTCAAATTTTCAAAGGTTTGTCCTTAGCTAATAAAGGAGCTTGCTGCGTGCTTACAAGTCGTATGTGCGGCCCCTGGTTGAGTCCAGCACTACGGTTTCAATACCACGAAAAGGAAGCATGTCTACGCGCTTGAGAAAGTTCAGAATAATTTCACTCGTAAACTGTTATTCGGATTGGTGGTTTTTTGTACTCCAAATACCGAGGCAGCCATCAGGAATCAGTATCTAGGATTGACATTTCAAAAAGCGCAGAGTTTTTGATCTCTGCATGGTTCATAAGCTGGTGCAGGCTGCATGTGTGAACGGGTTCTGTTCAAGCTGGCCAAGTTCGAGAAATAGGGAGACCTGCTTGAGATTTCATTTGACGACTAACTTACTTCGGGCGAGGAGCTTGCCCTTGTTGGTGGCAGGCAGTGATAATTTTTGAAGTTTGTGAAGACGTTTCGTTACTCTATCGCTGACCACAGATTCGCTAATTGACGTTAGACGTATGTTGTCAATTTGGTTATGAATGTGGTAGCGGTCCTAAATGTTTTTAAGCTATATTTACCTTTCTCTTGAATTATTTATTGCGGATATTGTGTAGAGTTATTTTTTTACGTATGCCTTCCGCAGACGTAATAAACTTATACTTATACTTATATTTATACTTATACTTATTAATGTTCTCTGTTTGAATGCCCAAGTTTGAGGTGGTGTGATTCTTTGGGAACTGAAGTATGCAAACATCAGCGTAGCACAAGAGTCGCGTGAGCCTCTCGTGGTCATACAACGCTTATATTAAGGAGGAATTTTTCTGGCCCATTGCCGTGACCAGACATGACGTTTAAACGATTGCCACTGCTGTTAATGAACGTACTCTGAAAAGAGGCTAAAATTCTACTCACTAAATCCGCGGTTGTTGAAAAGAACACGGTTGGAGAGTATGCAAACGGTCCCCGTCACGGTGTTTTCTGTTCCAGTTTTCTTTTGATGATCTGTGACCGCCGCACAGTTTGTCATCATGCGCGCGCGGCTTACAATCATGTTCACACAACCTTGCTCCCGAGTGGTCTTTCGCAAAGTTACCAATAAATCTCCGCAACACGAATTTCTCCACTGTGTTTTCAATGAAGTCTTTAACTTATGAACTTCGGCCACTGCTTTAGTCACGGCGCTTGTTTTTGGAATGCGCCACGCATACTACTTCCATTCAGAGTCACACTAATCTTTGATTTTCTAGTCAGCAACGAAATGACTTGCAGGTGCCACCGGTGTAATAATTTTTGTTTGTATGCTCCCCCATTTCTGGCGTCAGCCGACCGATCTCGTAAAGATGGAAAACTAGGCTGGGGATGCGGCACCACTGGCTTGTACACCAGTTTTGCTAATAAAATTAGGGCTTAAATGAGTACATCTTGCTAGTTGATCGATCCCTCACCTTGGCAGAAGAAAAAATTGACCGGCTACAGTATGGAAGTGAGTGTTCCAGTTCTACACGGGGCATTTTTCTACGGAATCGTAGGAGCTTTTGAGAACATATTTGGATAATCGCTTTCTAGAAAATGGGCACGACAATGTTTCACTCTTCCGCGCAACACTGTGCCACTTGACCGCTTCTGATTAATAGAAAGCTTGGCCGATTGAGTGTTGTGCTGCATCATTCCAACTGCCATGGGCAGTATTTTTGGGCACCATTCCATTATTACAAAATCTCAAAATTTTAGTTCTCATCGAAGTTTTGCTCATAGCGGTAATTCGATGCCCCGATTACGAAAACGGCATTCTTTCGTGACGCTGACACCATTTGGCACCATCTGCTTTGTCACTACGGCTGTTCCCACCAATTCGTTGTAATCTGTATGCAAGGGTTTGTTAGTTATCACGAGTAATAAATTTGTTTCTGGAATTAGCGCTGTCTATTCTCGAATTAGCCCTGTTCTATAGCCACAATTTGGTTGCTTCTGCCGGCTCTCTCATCTATACATGTTCCTCGACAGAGCTTATTGGAGAATGCGGCCCGGATGGCGTGTACATTAAGCCATTATCGCGATCTATTCGATGCAGGGCGCATACAAGCCGAAAATAGGCGTCAAATGGCGCCAGCGTCAACAATGAGTATCGCATTTGTTCAGGGCGTCGAGTTAACCTGTTACGAAACTCGAGAAAAACAAAACAAGATTTTGAGCCATAAATATAGTTGAAAACAGAGTATTGAAACAGTTATGACTGAATAAGTAATTGTGTGTCGCGGAAAGGGCACAAGAGTTTACCAATAGACATGCACTTTTCAAACTTGCTAACGTTTATTAGCAAAGAGTACGATAGCACCACTTGGCCTGCGACAAGTCCTCTCGAAATTGTGCATTTGTGAGTGCTTTTGAATTGTATTTGCTCGACTAATGCTGTAATATCTGCACATTGTTCAGAAAAAAAAAACTATTGAAACTAAAATTTTGTGTTCAGCCAATGCAGTGCCATGAAGGACGGATCAAAGTTAATGAATAGGTTGTTCTTGCAAAAAGTTGAGTGAAAATGGCGTTGGAAGGCGGAGGGATGAATACTGGTCTACGACGCTGAGGCCGCGTTCATAGTTCGCGACTCCGGAGATTAGGATAGTACGCGACAATGAAAAACATATGTATTGACGGCGAGATTAGGATAGTAGTAGATTAGGATAGTGCGCTGACAAGATTAGATATGTATTGATCTATTCGCTTGAAGTCGCCCAATCTACTACTCTCCAGCGATTTCAATCGATACGTATCCAATCTTGTCAGCGCAATCTCCTACTCTACTACTATCCTAATATCCTGTCGCCTACTATCCTAATCTCCCGAGTCGCGAACTATGAACGCGGCCTAACTAGAGCGATCAAAATAAGAAAGTAAGGGCGTTGATACGCTAATGAAAAAAAGATTCGATAATGCTCTCATTAAAAGTAGCTTTTCAATAGAGACCGGCTGAATCAGCCTGGAATGAAGAACAGAGAAGATTCTAAGCCAAGAGAGGAAGATTTTGCCTCGGTTTCGCGTGGGATCGGTTTGTTTCAGATGGGCGGCAAGATGTAGTGCAAGTGGCGCGCTTACCACGCGAGCGGTCCGGGGATCAAATCCTGGGTCGTGAGTCGCCCGGGCCAACCAAGCCTTCCATCCCTCCGGGGTCGGTTAATTGGTACCAGACTTGTCTGGGAGGATAAAAACACTGACTTGTACATCGGCTGGCCCCCGCAAGTCATTGTATAGGCCACATCGCATTCAAACGCCACTACGAATGTACAAATGGAAGTAGAATGCGTGCCGCATCCCAAAAAGGGATTGATCAACGGCAAATGCTTTATCCTTTATTCTTTGGTGTACGGTGCTGCAAAGTGATGGGCCGCTGGCCACGTGCGAAGAATTGGATTGAATGTTTTCAATTTAGGATACTTCACATCTCCCAATTAAAATGTTATTCTATGCGGCATTATTACAGTTCTTATTCTTACCGTTAGAGTTATCCACAGCATTAGAGAGTAGTCGAGCACAATGGTGAGCGTCCCCCCAATATACTGTGGCTTTCTACAAGCACAGAGGTGATCCCGCGTTCGTGACTAGAAACCTCGGCCATAAACGCTCCAACCTAGTACAGAGTCACGTGAGCCATGACTGCTCGCTTCGGAGGGTGGTCGTGGACGGAAAGTTAGGTGGTTTGGTTGCCGTATCGACTGCTGTCAAGGAGCCAGCAATGGCTACAAGTTCCGAAAACTCGTTCGGAAACGCCTCGCTCTCATGGCAGCCTCCTTCGTACCTGCTAGGGAAGGGGCCTCTATTTCCAGTCTTTTCAACAGCTTGTTGTCGTTCTTTCTTTACTAGCGTTTCACTTCGCATCTCTGCATTCTATTTCGAACCCGGAAATACCCAACTTAATCCCGAACTGGCCTCTGAATAAGGTGCTGTATATTCATCCGTTAGAGTTGCGAATAGAGGACTATCTAGTTTTTCCCCGTTTGAATGAGCCTCTGAACTCAAGACAGCTCAAGGTAGGAGCTGATTCCAGGGTTTGTACGCTCTTCATACTGATAGGCGAGACAATTCTATCCTAACGCGGCGCTGAGGTGACTAACCGGTTGTTTGCACGAAATTAATGGATGTTTTTCCAACAATCAAACACATTCTATCGATTTTTTATATTCGAGATGGAGAGTGCCAAATTAAGCTGTTTACTGAATTAGAAACTCTAGTAAATTATTCTCGCGCCCTTCACTTTTTGTAGGGTTGTTTACCATCTCTAAACATTTCCAATTTCTAATCACAATTTTTCTCCATCCTCATTGTGCCGAACGTTTTTATGGCTTGCTGTTCAGCAGTATCTCTCAACCTCTTTGTTTCCACGTGAATACAGGCACGTGTTCGCACTGTCCTGCGCTCTTATCATTTGAAGCCCATCAGCATGGCTATTTAACGCCCTTAAAAGATGTCTACAGTGTGAATGGGGAGGTGATGCGTGGGCGTGGTGACACACAGATGCGTGAGACCCGAGGATCAAATTCCGGACTGAATTTCGCCCTGAAATTCCAAACTTTCCAGCCTCTGTGGCGGCTATTCGGTGGCACACTTATCTCTTGATATGGAAATACCAAAAACAGAACACAAGGATCGAAATGCTTGGTACAATAACTAGTTGCCCCGCTATAATAACTGACTGCTCTCCAACATACTCGGAGCGAGCAGTCTGCGTTCGATTCTCAGCTCGGACAAAAGGTTTGGCCCATAACCCAGCATATTTTTGATAGATTCTGCATCGCAAACTGCGGAAAAAACAAGTTAAAAACTGACCGGCAACACTTAGTTGTCGTAAGTCTTAACATGATGTATTGGCAATCGCATTCGGCTGCCACTAACGTGTTGAAGAAGGCCATGAAGGCCCCGACGTCGTATAACTTAAGTATCGTAAATGCTATTAGCCAAGTTATTTGGGGGGGGGGGGGGGGGGGGGGGGGGGGGGGGGGGGGGGGGGGGGGGGGGGGGGGGGGGGGGGGGGGGGGGGGGGGGGGGGGGGGGGGGGTTAGGCTTTTGTCCAGCTTCAACGAATATAGAGAAGGTATGGTTGATAAGGGAATCGGAAGGCATTATACTAAAGCAGCAGGATACGGGAACACCTACACTATGGCTAGAAGGGGCCGGGACTCCGAGGAAAATTGAAATTGCCTACACATCCTGGAGTCTCTCCTCTTCTGCCTGGAGTTTTTGAATGCACTGGCACCAAATTGCCTCCGTATTTTGCGAAAGCGACGTAGAATTCTGCTCTGATCAAGTGAATTAATTCAAACCTCTTGCTCTCACAGAAGTTCGGCACGAGAATACCACTAAAAAGCTTTATTGACAGAGATCGGAAGGTCGAAGACTTTTGCCACCTTGGCTACCTTAGCGTTGTCACTGGGAAGTGTTTACTTAAAGCGCAGGAGGTATTTGCATAGCGGTACTTCGATACACGCGTGACAACTAAGGTTCACTTACAGCACGTGATTAGTGAAGCCGGCACGGCCTTCTCCATTATCAGAAGCACTTTCCAAACAAAAATAGCGCATAAAAAATGAGATATTTCTTTCTCTTTTGACACTCATGATGCCTTTTTGACTTCCTCGACTCATTTTCAACTGGCAAGAAATCCTCCCCACAGAGTTTGACCTTCGTTTCCAGGAGTGAGAAGGGTGAATCATCTTTTTCCTGTGCTACGAGTTAACTTTTTTCCGTGTGGGCTATATCATGGATTTTTTTCTCATAGCGGCACGGGAGTTGTAGAACCCTTCCCAAGGTCAACGTCGACATTGTGTTTTGCAGCACTGACGCTCCCACCCGTTATCTCACGCTCGCTGCGCTTTGCGCTTCCTCCTACTGCAGTAAGTAGTTGTCATTAGCTTTTGCTCAAAAGAATAAAATCAACACAGCCTATGCGAGGCCTTTAGAGGCAAAGGTCAGGATAGGAGAGAAAAACCCCAAAGCGCGGCTATAAGCTCAGTAATGCATTGTTGCTATAGTCGCCTGCCGTTGCTTCCCCCACTTCTGGTGGGCGTGCTTGCTACGTGTGAATTTAGCTGGGTTGATTGCCGTATCAAGCGAGGGCACTGAGTCAGCAATGGCCGGCATTTCCGGAAAACTGTCGTTTGGTTTTGCATCTTTTACACTC
Organism: Ostertagia ostertagi; assembly: GCA_036418205.1. NCBI lineage: Eukaryota > Metazoa > Nematoda > Chromadorea > Rhabditida > Trichostrongylidae > Ostertagia > Ostertagia ostertagi. The sequence goes on along the minus strand of MU870494.1, from coordinate 16,090 downwards.
AGTTTCAAAAACCATAATACTCCATATCGAGCCCGATCTGTGCCTTTTCAGTCAAGGTGGTGCTTGAATGCGATTCTCTTGGAAGTGAGGGACTGAGCGCGGGAATGAGAGTTTCCGGCGAGAGACGCAAATGAGAGGACGCTAAGACACACCTATGCAACGGGAAAATTAAAAGCTGTTGAAGCATCTATTCGAGACTTGGTGTCTTTGTTCGTACTGTTCCATGGTCGTTGTACTACATATCGTGCCATCTATGGTGTACGTTACTGTAAGACAGGTCAGAATTGTTCACAAGTTATACGATTAGTTGTGAGGGTGAGATTCGCGTCCCACCGCAGGAGAATCTCATTTTCTAACACTTGCCCTTTATAATGAATTACGCACTAAAGAGTTGGACTAACCATTAAGTTTCCGAAGGAGTGCGGTACACGAACCTGCCATATGATCAGTGGCTGAGTATCATTCTGCGCTCATGTCTTTGGCGGGAGGGGGGGGGGGGGGCACTTTCAGAATAGTCACAGCATTGGACAGTCATAAGCCCAGGCGAAGGGAGAAGGCACGCTAATAGTAACAAATTATGACATGCTCTTCCAGGTCTTTTCTTCCCAGAGGTCAGTCGAGCAGGGTCGGTCCTATCGTTGGAACTTTTTGCAAAATTTTTACGACCCCTCTCCTTCACGAGAAGTTTTCTCACGACCCCCTCTTCACAACTACTACTACTTTGGGGGGGGGGGGGCTCATTCGCCTACATATTTCACCTCTATTTCCATCGCCCTATATACATATTTAGGAGAAGTATATACGCACGCTGAAACGGCAAACTTTTCTCCAGCGCGCTCTCATCATCATCACATGTTTCGTGCTACCTACGACCCCCCCCCCCTACAAGTCCATCCAAGTACGACCCCCCGTTGCTACTTGTAGCAACGTAGGGTTGACCTTGTCCCAGGTACTGTTTGTGGCTAGTACATGTACCCCCTCCCCCCGCTCGAGGACAAGAGCGCTGTGTGATTTTATGGAACATCAGTGAGCTGTAGAAGAAAGCGTACATGCGTCTTCAAACGATTACTAAAATCAGGAGACATTATGTTCTTATTTCTTACTGACCGGCGCTTTTGTGCAGAAGCGGGATTCCCGCACAAACGGTGGAACCCTGGGTGAGTTCAAAATTCGTTTTGCTTATGTTTCTCGGTGGGACTCCGACGGAAAGTCGGAACCGCTAGAGGAGATAAGGCGCTTGGTGGATTAGATCGTGAATTTTAACCTTGAACCGCGTTTAGGCCTCAGAAGACGACGATTTTGTCGAAACGTTAGGCCGATTGAATAAATGTTCCACCTATCAACCTCGAACGGCAGAAAAAAATAAAAATAAAGGATAAAGGATAAAGCATTTGCCGTTGATCAATCCCTTTTTGGGATGCGGCACGCATTCTACTTCCATTTGTACATTCGTAGTGGCGTTTGAATGCGATGTGGCCTATACAATAAGGCCTAAGTCACGTCGTCTTAGTAGCTAATCACTTCAAAAAATTATTGCGGGGCCAGCCGATGTACAAGTCAGTGTTTTTATCCTCCCAGACAAGTCTGGTACCAATTAACCGACCCCGGAGGGATGGAAGGCTTGGTTGGCCCGGGCGACTCACGACCCAGGATTTGATCCCCGGACCGCTCGCGTGGTAAGCGTGCCACTTGCCACTACACCACTTCCGCCAGAAGAAACAAACACAACAAAAAATCAGTGCTTTCGTTCTAGGATTCAGTAGCAGACGCACCTATTCAATTGCGGGAGATACCTTTACTAAAATTAATGCAAAATGTCTGAAAACGATTCAAAT
>MU870494.1:1999-14155 GCA_036418205.1 Ostertagia ostertagi | reverse complement strand
CAATTTGAGTTTTTTTGTTCGGTTTATCATTCGTTATTGATACCGTATTATGGCATGTCCCGTAGGAACCAATCGTAAATGTGATTTTCTACACAGTACTATGACTCACTCGCACTTACCTACCGTACACATTGTGAACTTGAAGCTCCTTCGAGAAAGACCCTCTCATATAATAGAATATTATAACAAAACTGCTCACCACTTCATGTCCAGCATCAACGAGTGTATCGGCAATTTTACCCATAAAATTCATGTGGCTATAGGCGAATTTCGGATTAATGACGAGGATTTTGTACGAATCACATAGCGATAATAACTTGAACAAGTATATTAATAGAATCATCTGAAAATTTGGGTTTTGTTTTCTAAATAAAAAACGAAATTGACCCAAAGACTATCAAAAGTGAAAGAACGAAGAGCGAATTCAGAAGGTCTACGATGAGAAGCTGATCCCGCTTACAAAATATCCTATAAACGGCGAAGAGATAGCAATTTTATGAAACTATTAGCTGCTAACAAGACGAAGTTTATAGATTCTTCATCACGCCGATAAAACCGGCATGTAGAGATATAGGTCTAGTGCAAAGGCTAGGTCATGTGTATTGCATGGTCTAGATTGCCATAGGTCGAATTCACAAACGAGAAAACCTAGAGGACTCGGTCGAGGTCCTACCACAGAAAAACCACTTATGCCCGCTTGAAAGGCGGAAGCATGTACTCCTAATTCAGATCCGAAGTTTCCTGACGTTTTCGAGGTAGAATGCATAGAAGCACCCAACTATCATCAGGGTGAAACTTCGGCACGGAACTACAATGCGATCAATGATATGCTATGCTCCTCAGAATGGAGCCTCTAAGGATCAGAATCTGCAACTTCATAGGTGTTGCTTACTGGATGCGAAAATGGGAGCGGTTGTGACGATTGGCACCGTTATGAAAAAAAAACGAAAAAAGAATAGCTAAAGACTTTAGATCATGGGCGGTGCTTGCGCTCCGCCCCTGCGAGAATCTCATTGATTGGGCCTCGTCTCTTTCCCATATGTTACCGTATATAACCACATCAAAAGAACGGCCGACCAGTGAGATATCCTTAAGAGCGCTTCGCAAACCCCACTCCATAGGGTTAGCGTTTGCGCACCATGTGATTTTAAGGATTTCGAACAGAATTTTTTAAAATTTCCATAATTGGGACTTCATACACTAATTTTCTAATTGCGATGATCCACAACTATTCGATTGCACTCTTATAGAAATAAATGTCACGCGCCTGAGATGTTGGAATAAAAAGCAGATTAAAGAGTGTACTAGGGTTCTTTTTATATTTGTTCATGAACAGCTCTTTGTGTCCCCACGAATCTGCCTTTACAACGTATTCTGACCATTCTCCTTCTCTGGGCTTTGCTTTGGCCGGTTTTCTCGTTTGTGAATTCGACCTATGGCAATCTATACCATGCCATACACATGACCTAGCCTTAGCACCTAGACCTTATATCTCTACATGCCGGATTTATCGGCGTGATGAAGAATCCAGAAACTTCGTCTTGTTAGCAGCTAATAGTTTCAAAAAATTGCTAACTCTTCGCCGTTTCATAGGTATTTTGTACGGGACAGCGTTCTCATCGTAGACCTTCTGAATTCGCTCTTCGTTCTTTCACTTTTGATAGTCTTTGGGTCAATTTCGTTTTTATTTAGAAAACAAAACCCAAATTTTCAGATGATTCTATTAATATACTTGTTCAAGTTATTATCGCTATGTGATTCGTACAAAATCCTCGTCATTAATCCGAAATTCGCCTATAGCCACATGAATTTTATGGGTAAAATTGCCGATACACTCGTTGATGCTGGACATGAAGTGGTGAGCAGTTTTGTTATAATATTCTATTATATGAGAGGGTCTTTCTCGAAGGAGCTTCAAGTTCACAATGTGTACGGTAGGTAAGTGCGAGTGAGTCATAGTACTGTGTAGAAAATCACATTTACGATTGTTCCTACGGGACATGCCATAATACGGTATCAATAACGAATGATAAACCGAACAAAAACACTCAAAATGTGGGTAGGTCCCATCCAAGGGAAGAGGGTTCCCTTTGCGATTACTTTCGACGACCTCGCCCCTCAGCCCTGCGTAACGACCAGTCGCGGTAATTCCTTTCGATAAGTATTCTGAGAAACCACCATACAAAATCTTAGGAGGTCAGCTGACCTCAATCCGATCCGCGAGTTAGCGTACATATCAGTGGGTATCACCACTGCTCTGTCTAGAAACTTTCTAAGCTTTCTAACGTTTTAGAGAACCTTTTAGTTCAATCAGAAATGAGTCAAATGAACACTTTATGTGGGTTTGATGGCGCTCTGATTCATTGGAAGTCCACATTTTTCGCGAAGGTTTCACATTTCCAGGTCACTTTCCAGCCTATAATTGAGCCGTTATATGTTGGAAACGGGACTACCAAATCTCGTTTGATCCAAATTGGTCCATTCGAGGATCTTCTCAAGGAAATGTCCGTACTTCACGATAAAGACCTTATGAAGCCGTTGTGGACGGCCAGTGCATCAAATCCAGTTGGAGTGATCGCGGTAAGCCAACACGCATAAGCGACTTACGATGCGGTAATAATAAGTATAATGTGAATAATAATTGTGTAATAATAGTCTCATTTCAGTTTGTCCCGATGTTATCCAAAATGACAGAGATGGCATTAACCAGTGAGTAGATTCTTATATATCTATAGATTACTGCAGTTAATTTAGTAAATTTTTAAGATGTGCTGGATAATAAGGAAATTCTGCAACAACTGAAAGATGAAAATTTCGACGTCGCAATAGCACTTTCGATCAATCGGATTGGGTGGTGATTTTTCTGTAGGTACTATTACTGAAAGCTCTCCGTTTCAAGGAACGTATAAATAAATTCATACGTCTCGCGTTCGGTGGCTTTCCACAACTTTGTCTGATTTTGACTGAAATTCGGGTCTTCAGTGGCTTAGCGCGTTTGCTCTTCATCTGAAGTAACAGTCAGTCCCAGCAGAGCTTTTCCCTTCGACACTGGCGGTGTGCAACGATGCGCTAGTTCTAAGTCAGGTACATAGAGAAGTGTGACTGAACAAAAAGCTTACCATGGAAAGCCGCTGGAAAGGAAGCTGGACGGCTTTGAGGTGGGCGTGGTGAGAAGTCAGTCGAGGAGATTCCAGCCGATTCGCAACCACGCCACTTCGAAGGCGTTAAACTACCTTTCGCGGTTTTCCATGGAGTTTTTTGTTCAGTCACACTGCTTATGTTCTTGACTAGGAGTAAGGCTAGCGCATCGTTCACACCATTAGTGTTGAAGGTAAAAACCCTGCTGGGACTGTTGCTTTAAGACTTGTTGGCTCCTCAGGCACATGTGCTTGTTAAGAGTAAGAACACAGCTACTGAGAGCATGGCTTCCATTTTTTAGTCCTTTTTATACGTGAAAATTGACAATGGTGCCCCAAACACGAGTACGAAACTTAAAGGAATCTTCCACGGACCATGGACCAGTGGGCGGGACCGGAAGTTTTTGTGACGAAATGCATGGTAGGTACGGATCCACGTGTCGAACGCACGAACGTGAACAGGATTCACTTCAAACCTTCCCATGAACGTGGATCCGTACCTACCATGCATTTCGTCGCAAAACCACTTCCGGTCCCGCCCACTGGTCCATTGTCCGTGGAAGATTCCTTTAAATTTATACGATTCTCACGGAGAAATGAAAATGGAGGTACGAAGAGGACCATAAGAAACAAACACGAAAAGTAGTCAACAAATACACTGGATAAGGGCTTCATTTTTCCATGATGTCTTGCGTGGTACGATGGAGTGACAAAGCGCGTCAAGGAGTGGGAAAATATGCGATAGAGCACGGGGTACAAGAGCGGGCAGCAAACCCTGCGTTTCAGTGGACGTTTGCAGGGGACCTACACAAGGCCTTCTAGCTTGTCAAGCGATTGGTCTGCCGTGGAGAGAGGCACACACAGCTTGCTTGGTGTCCGCCTGCTATCATACCCGTAGAAGGGTATTTATAACGTAATTCAAAAACTAATTCGGTGCGATCTAGAGACCGTAGGCTTATGGAGACGCTTTTAAATCACTTGCGACAGGGTCATTGAAATTTGATAAAAATGTACAATAGATGAGAGAGGATTAGCCGCCTTTATTGTTATGGCTGGCGAGAGGTTTGTAGGCTCGTAGTAATATCTGGTTCTTGCGTCTATACTAGTATAGGGATCTGCCCCCGTCAGACGTGGAGGTCGTTGAGGGACGGGGCCGAGCGACTTGCGGCTGCGCGATGCACAGCTGTGCCTTCATACGAAGGAGTTTTGATTGAAAAGGCAGTCATTATAATCAAAGTAGGGCTCTTCTGTGATGCATAGGAATGAAGAAAGAGAACCTCGATAGCACGTTCCTGGTTCTGATGGTATTGCTGAGCCTTTGCCCGCTTGATTTCCGGCATTGGAATGCGAGTCTTCTCGGTGATGAGCTGTCTATGCTCTACTTCTGCCATAATTGCTAGTGGATCCTCGCGGTAACTGTGTCCGAACCGGCGAGGGTTCTGACCATCGTGTGGACCGGTCATGGCCAAGGTGTGCGGTATCGCCTTAATAGGTCCACTGCATGCATACATAGCCTTTGCTGACTGCAGCACGGCATCTTTTGCACATGCACTTTGAACCCCTTGGTTACAATACCCTGCATATCGCTATGCGTTGTTTTTTGCTTCAATTGTCGCATCCAAATCTTCTATGAAAGGTTTGGCTGAACGCGATTTCAAGGACGAGTCAAACGAGCAACACTGTTCTGGATGCTTTGTACTTATTTATATCTTTGCCCAATTATATCTATGGGTATTAATTTTTTATTTTTTCGTTGCGTCATCGTTATTATGCTAGCTTAAATTTGAGTCTATTTAAATATAATTTTCCATTCGCTTTATGCTGTTGCTCTTTGATTACGGGTTTTATTTGTTGTCTAGATGGTGCTTCATATGATGTCACTTTGGTGTAGAATTTTCGGAGTTTGCGTTAATTTCGTGTAACCTGAGATGGATGGTCCTGTCTTCCGCGTTGTCATAGATTGCGCTAATATTGACTGTTGGGGCGGTAATTTCCATATCTTTCCCCGGGGTATTATATTTGCCCTGTGTCTGGTCTTCTTCTGCGAGTTGGTCTATTTTTATTCTCTGTTGTGAGGATATAAAATTTGTTGCGTCTATTATTGTATCTTATGCTATATGTTCTGTGTTTTCTATCTCTCAGTTTACAAGTTAGTATGCATTGCCGTCTTTATTTTCTGATTCCCTGTTTTTTCCCCTTGATGAACACTCTTTTCCCTTTCCCACGAGGTAATGCTAGGTCCTATGACCAAACCCTTTTTTGTCTCCAGAGATTGCACAAGTAGGGGGATACTCCTCCCCTGGGGACAGGATTTGAATACGCGCCCTGGACTGGTCCGCAGCGTTGCTTTCGAAAAGTGTGACTGTACTATAGCAAATTCGCCAATCAGTTTACGCGCATATCTTTAGCTGCATTCTCTTCTGTGTTCCCTGCTTTCTCTCGCGCGCCGGTGGCGCTCTGTCGGTCCCCGTTGGCTTCGGCGTGGTCGGTCAGCTTACATAGAGCCTTTGCAACGTGATATTTAGAGGCACGTGGGAAGAATCTCAGGAAAATTCTGTCGTCCCAGTTATTTTGAAAATGAAACCGTTCTTGGTGCCGAGTTTGTAATCTCTGAAATTTTTCAGGCGTTCTGGAAGCGCTCGGTCTCAAGAATATTATCGGAGCGCATACGTGCGTCCTTATGGAAGGAACATCATTGGCTATAGGTGCACCTGTGCTTCCTAGCTATATGCCAGGTAGAACTAATTATTGAGTTGTGAATTTGCACGCGAATAATTAGGGTTGTTGTGCTAGGAGGGCAATGTGAGTTTAGTGATAAGTAGCGCTGCCAAGTCCCGGGTTGGATTTTGCACAAAGCAAGCTGGCCGTTCATCCTTCGATCCATTTAGCTATCATTACAGGCTTTTAAGGGATGTTCAAAGCGCCTGCTTGTATTACATAATATTTACTTTTTCCACGCTAGTCATTGCTAGGCCGCATTCCATCCAGGCCTACGATCCTTAATAGACGAAGTGCACGAGACATTCCAAAAAGGCATCATTCAACTCCGCTACTTTCATCCTCTACTGGGTTGTGAGCTATTTTAATGGTGGACAGTTTTTCGAACTTCGTATAGCATACATTATACCGCTGGTCCCTGAAATTCACTGCATCAGCAACGATTGGCCCCATCTTTGAGCATCTGTTGTGCAATCCAGCATGCTGCAATGAATTTTCACGACGCAGCGGAATAACAATATTCTACCTGTAAATGAGTTAGAGATTTCATGATGGATGAAAAATCTAGTCGTAGGGAAAAAATACACCGCACGACTCCACCGTGAGACCGGTGCTATTGCTAAAGGGCTGGCGGGCAGTCTACGATCAACTCCATGGTAGTGACGCAGGACTTTCAAATCTATGCGCACGTTCTCAGAAAACAACGATCTTATCCTACACTTTCACAGGCTTATTACCACTGCCAGGAACTTTCGCTTCTGCTATTCATAACGGTGCTTTCCGAAAAAAAACGCAAGCCTGAGGGATGTCGAAGACCACATGTAGCGCATCAAATCAGCGTTGCTAGCCGAAGGCGAAGTTTACGATGAAAGCAGCGTCCTTTCACCCCTAGATTTTTTCCATGAAAAATTCTTTCTTGCCATTGTTTGTTACTTATGAGCACATGAATGAAACTTAATGGAGACATCGAATCTTTTTGACCATACTTACAATGTAGGAACCATGAGGATAGTCACTGCCCCCCCCCCCATTTAGTCTATTGAAAAACTCCAAATTTGCTTAGTTATGTCGGCAAGAGCGTTTGTAATCTTGCAGCAATTTGTGTCCATGGTTTTGTTACCGATTGATGATTGTAATTCCCAATAATTCGGGAATATAATTGTCCCCTGACATCGGTAAATTGGCGCGAGGCCAGCGCGATCCCTATTTGTTCACATTTGGTACACAACATGACCTGTAACTGTAACACGCAGACACCAATGAAATCGAACCGACAAGGGATTCTATCATGAAGGGCGCTGGTTCCTGAAGCAACCGTCGTGTCGCAGGAGTAGAAGAAATTTGCGTAAGCGTCCGGTAAATGCACACCTCACGGATTTGATGGTGGGCAGAAAATCGCCATAGTCCGGGCCGAAGGTTTAAGTCAAGGTGGGAGGAGCACTGTGCAGAAAGTAGAAATGACCTAGAAACAACGGTCAGAACTTAACAGGCAACTCGCGCGAATTAAACGTGCGTCCTATACAGCGTTATTATGTAGCTTTACAAGGGAAGGATGGTAGGTCGAAGTGGCCGTATAAAATGAGATGTATACCACCTGATGCGTCTCCTAGACGCTGATTCCAAATCTGCCTTCCAAATCTGCTAAACGCTCTCCGAACGGAGTTATGAAGCGTAATAGCTCAGTGGTGATGGTCCGGGGTGGCAGGTAAAAGCTCGTAGGATCGGTTTCCTTTGCAAGTTTGTTGCTTTGCTTTTGTCCGCAACACTTCTAGAGACAAAAGCAAAGCAACCAATTTGCAAAGGAACCGATCCTACGAGCTTTTACCTGCCACCCCGGACCATCACCACTGAGCTATTACGCTTCATAACTCCGTTCGGAGAGTCGTTTAGCAGATTTGGAAGGCAGATTTGGAATCAGCGTCTGGAGACGCATCAGGAGGTATACATTTCATTTAACGGCCACTTCGACCTACCATCCTTCCCTTGTAAGCCTGGCGAAGACCAGAAGTGAAAAGGAAAAAAGAAAATCTTGGGAACGCTGCAATTAAGGCCTTAACCTTCAGTAGGGTAGAATGTGGTACGATGGCGAGAAAGGGTGGTCAAAGAGAACAAAATACGCGAAGAGCACGTCGTTTGAGAGAGCACGCTGATCTCTCATCAATGCACGCTGATCTCACCACCTCTCGCGGCGGGTGGGATGTGTTGGAACGGGAGTCGATGGTTGCGGGCCCGTAAGGACTAGCGCCCTAACCGCGCAGTTTTTGCGACGAAGCTGGAGTGATCCAGTTACGTACGGACCTTAAAATTTCCCCCGTGGAATCCCTCCTACTAGTCGGGCTAATCCCGGGGTTTGCCTTTAAGAAAGAGGGATCGTTCTTTAACCCGATGATTCCGCGTATTGTGCCGGCTCTTCTTACGCAAGCGCCTGCCTCACTGCTAAACGGCCAGAGAGGGACAGCTAGAGTGGGCGTGCCGCTGCGCGAGCTGCGCGGATACGACCCTTACTAAGTTCGCTGCGAGAGACGCATCTGCCCGCGCTCTTTTAGGGTCCGTCTGCCTTTCGACATGGTATATTTCCTCTTCTTTGACCTTCGACATTATTGTGGAATCCTCCTTCGAACCTGACTTGCTGTACAAAGCTGCATCCTTCAAATCGAGGAGAGGCCGCACAGAACACGGCCGGACACGCGCACCTTTTCAAAAACTTTTGTATCAAAAACCTGATGTTAATTATGATTGCAAATTTTACTTGCGCCCTTACCTGTCAACGCTTTTTTTGATGGGGACCTTGCACGACAGCTCTCCAAACCGGATAGTTATATTTGTTCTGAAGGCACTAGCCTAAAAAGAAGTCTCGAACTTTCCTTATATGTTCCTTCAGCGTCTCTTGGTGTTACGAATGATGCGACCGACTTTTGGACACGTGCCACGAATCTTTTGTTTCACGTATCTCTCGTGGTACTTCCAGACAGGAATTGCTGGTGCAGCTGATCGAGTCATGAAAGCGAAACTTGGACCAAATGTTACTCCAGTCTGGGTGGGTTGCGAGTGTTACCATAAGACCTGCCAAACCAAACTCCAAGCGAGCGACCAAAGATATTGTTCGAGTAGTCGTGCCGGTAGTTTTCTCTGCAGTTTCCAGACTTCATCAGGTTAACCTTTGTCAGATTTAAGATGAAAAAGGAAGGCTGAGGTCTCCGTCCTCCATAGTCATTCTATTGATGGCAGTCTTCACTTAGCACAACTATAAAATAACGGGCTCTTACAGGACACAGTGGCCAACATATCATGGGTGCTGGTCAATTCTGAACCATTGATGGAATTCGAGAGGCCTACGCTGCACAAAGTTGTCGCCATCGGAGGAATTGGAGTCCATGAGCCAAAACCGCTTAGCGGCGTTAGTTCTCTCATTCTGATAAGTCCCCTATCCTTAAGTCAGATTGTGAGGCCTGAAAATCAATTTTTAAGGAATGGGATCGTGTCCTGAACCTCAGGAAACAAACTGTACTGATCTCGTTTGGCACGGTAACGCAAAGCAGATACATGCCCGAATCAATGAAAAAAGCCATCATCAAAGTCGTCAAGTCGTAAGTTTTATGGGAGTTTTTGGGGCCTTATGTGCTGCGACTATCATTTCTGCCAAAATCCAAACCGCTGGTGAAGTAAATGTGGTTGTTCTCATAGGATCTACCGTGGTAAATGTCATGACAGCACCACTACTACTTTAAAGGAATCCTTCGCGGAAAAATCTTGCATTCTTTCTGACATGAATATGTCAGTTGTGATCACTAGAAACAGCACACAAAGTTCACGCATGAAGATTCGGTTTCCGAAGAGAAACAAACTTACAAAAACCACACTCTATGGACAATCGAAGGTAAGTGGGCGGAGCCAAAGGCGGGGCATGGAAAGAAGTCCGCCTTGGGGCGGCTACGTATCAGGACGCAATGAAAGAATCGGGTTAAAGCGTGCGATTTTGGAGAGTAGAGACAAATCGATCGATAGAATAGGATGCAGTAGAAGTGTGAGATGTGAATGCAATAAGTCAAAAGGCCAGAAAGAGTTTCTAGTGAGGCACTCCAAGAACCAAGTGGAAGCATTCCCGTCGCCAGCATTTGTGACAGATGTCCGGCGGTACTTTGAACGCGTAGCAGCCCTTTCGTTTTTCGAATTTTTTACCAAAACAAATGCAATTTTTTGTTCTTTTCGTTCTTATCGTGAACGATGGGTCCCAAGCCAGTGAATTATGGGTGAAATAGAATCACGATTTTTCCAAGCAGGATTCCTTTAATCTCATGCGCACTCCGCAGTTCTAGGAACTCAACCAAAGTGTTAGTGTTTAGACTCAAATAAGGACCTCACCGGATGAGTTTTATCACCGGAGGGCGCGGGGTGGGGGGGGGCGGGCCACACCATAAAGCATTTTCATTATCCGAAGCACTTTCAATACTGAATACGAAAGAACCGACGAACGCGATCTCGAAGGACACAAAGTAAAAGGAAAAGAAAATGAGAAAAAAAAGGGGAAAGGGAAAAGGGGAAAATAAGAATCAGATAACTAATCCCTCTAATGGACGCCACAAAGCTGCTTACTAGGTAAAAGTTAAACACATAATTGCATTCTTTTTCTTTCTATTATAGAATGGCAGATAACCGGCTTCCCTTCCTTAAAGCAACAGTTCAGGAACGGTTTCGCGGGAAAAAACCACCAATAATGAAGTTGTAGATGAAAACCAGACGATTAATGTATGAAAAACTGGAAAAAAACGTCGGGGAGGGTCTTAGACAGGTACTCTCCCTCTGCCGCTCAGCAATGGATAAAGACGCACGTTGGACGAGTTGTCTGAACGTGCCCGCTGTAAACGCGCTCCATTTTTCAATCAATTTTCCCTGTGGTCCCAAAACGAGCACGATTGCCGACGCGTCCAATGACGGCCGGCAAGGGGGCGGGATTGGGGAAATCCCCAAGAACACCCATGTTTGAGGGACTTTCCACCCTGTTTTTGAGTTTCTGAGGTAAGTTCGTTTATTATTTCCACTGCATATGTTCTTCACTAGGGCTCGTGTATCCCTCAGTAGTAGTGGCATTGAAATTTTCGGACCCTCCCTGAACTGTTGCTTTAAGCCTTGTATGGTGTACTGCCCTGCTGCCATCCTTATCATCCGCGGCACACGTGATGTTTGCGCCCTCTCCCGCACGACGTCCTCCCTCGTGTTTTCCTCTCCTCGCAGCGTTGTTTCTGCGTTGTACCACAGCCGACCTCAGATTTTCCCTCCACTAGTGTTCCTCACTGCAATTCTTGCCTAATTTTCAAACAAAATAGCACACCAATCCGATCCCAACTGGATCCCTGCATTTGATGATCTTTCATCAGAACTATGCCGTATTGTAATGGTAATGTGTGAGCGCGACTTGACGCTACCACAAATTGAGTAATATGGTGATTATAGGTGATCAGTTGGCAATAAAGTGACTCCTCGGTCAATGAGCGTAAAACTCACTTGGTTGTGTCCCTTCTGCAGGGAAATTTGGCACCAGAATGCAGAGGATTTCTTCTATGCGTTTTCCCTTTTCTATCGCAAACTGTTTTCCCCGTAATCAGGACGTGGTCGTACTCAATAACGAGATTAAACGACCTGTAGTGCTGCAGCGAGACTCTGCGGAATCCCTTGTTCCACCTCACCTTGCACAAGTTCGCTATTCATCATTCTCAAAGATGATGTGTGAAATTGCCTGTGTATGTAGCATTTTTGACATAAGTTTTGTGAGTTTCAGCCGACAAACGTCTAACACTTTTCATCACACATGGCGGTGCTGGAAGTATGATGGAGAGTGCACTCCGCGCAAAACCGCTTGTTGTGGTCCCGTTGTTTGGCGACCAAACGAGGAATGCGAAACTCATTGAGAAATTTGGTTACGGTGAGTGAAATACGGATATGTGAAAGAAGATAATTTTGCTCTAATCAGTGAATGGAGATGCACACTGCGTCAGAGGTTCATTCGGAATCTATATGGATGCAGACCTGCCAGATGTTTACCCCATACGATGAGTTAGAAGGGCGGGTGCTGTTCTCTTTAGTGTTTTTACCATTCTTGAGGAATATGGTGGATAAACTGCATCGCAAAGGTCCTGATATTTAGCTCAGAGTGGCAACCCCAGATGAGCTTATGTCAAATAATTTATACTGTGGGTACGATAAACTATTCCATGGTCATCACAGTTGTGCCGTTGTCACGGTTAGAAAGTGAGCGACTATAGCTCTAAGGCCTTACAAAATGAGCTAATGACGGCTGTTGTGA
>MU870493.1:1431-21993 GCA_036418205.1 Ostertagia ostertagi | reverse complement strand
GGATGCTGAGATGGGCCTGCGGCTGGACGCGACTGGACAGGTTCAGAAACGAGGATGTCGGAGCGGTCATGCAGACTGCCCCTGTCCAAGAGAAGACCGCAAGACCACCCGATAAGAATGCGATGGACTTCGAAGTGCAAGGCAAGCGACCGCGAGGAGCCCCAAAGAAGAGGTGGAAGGACGTAATCAAGAAGGACCTAAGTGAAGTCACGGCCACAGCAGAAGATGCCCTGGACAGAGCGAAGTGGCGACGACTGACAAAGACAGCGGACCCTGCGACTGCGCGGGACTAACGCTAGGGAGAAGAAGACACTATGGAATTACTAGCTGACGAGTGACACGAGCTAGGCACCACCTCTATTTGATGGGTTGTCCCATAATTCCTGTCCGAATTTCGACACTTTCTTCTCATCGAGTTTTATCTTCCTCAAAAACCAATTGATCAAAAATATAACCATTATCATAATCACCGATATGCATCCATTCGCCAGGGAACCTTTGGATGCTTTCCTCCTAGAATGGGTGAAGCTATGAGCTGAAGAATTCAGCAAGGTCGTTTTTGGAGTGGTTGTATTTAGTGACTTTTTTCTCTCGCCGCTGCTGCCTCAAGGCACTGTGAAGGGGGTAGCCCGATGGAGTGATGCCAGGGCTATACGATGGACATGGTATCGTGGTCCAGCCAGTTTCCCTCAGAACGTAGCGAGTTATCTTTGCAATGTGAGGTCGGCGTCTATTCGGAGAAAGGGATTTTGGGACGTTTAGGACGGTTCTCTCCCACTACTGCGGCCAACCCGGGAGCTGTTCCACGATGGCATTCGCAATACTTGTCCGCATATAGCAAAACGACTGTGAAAACGGAAGACCCACTCAATCTAACAAATCAAAAGCAATATTCTCTGACCACGGAGTTTGGGCTTTTGTTGAGCTGGTGAGCCCTGGCTGCGAGGTAGCCATCAGGCGTGCTGCGTGTTGTTGTCGTAGTGAACTCATGACTCATCCCCACTAGTGATCAACTAGGGAACGCTCTGCTAATGAGGTCACAGAATGAAATTCCCCCAGAGGGTCAGACCTGCTTCTCGGTCATGGCTGGTCGGTGCATATGGTTTCCATCAAGTCTTCATTCTGCTGCCGCCCACTTCATCCTGATGGCGTGTGCTGGTGCATCGGCTGCGCCCAGGTGTCTGCTACAATACCCTGGTAGTAGCGTCCGTGTGCACTTCCAATCCATGGCGCAAGGGGTCCTCATCGAAAGTGAGTGGAGGCCCAGGATGAGGCTGATTTTCACAGCTCGTATTGTCTTTGCCATTGCGACCGAACCTCTAGCTCAGTGACCGATCAGTAGCAGAGACTGAGATAAATACAGCGCTGATCTTATGCAACAGCGTCGTTTGACTATCAGTGCACTCGTAAGATCACATGAGGATATTGATTCTCTTCATTCCATTACCAAGGTCATATTTGGTGGGTGACAACAGTTGACACACTTCATGTAACGTAGTCAAAGAGGGGACATTCCACAAAAAAAATGAACAATCATTTCATACTGATTGTATAGGTCAGTTAAATGCTAGTAACCAGATTACTGTTCGAGCGAAGTGCTAGCAGCGCCGGCCCATCCTTTCATCTTCTGTGCCGCAGCTGCGAGGTCACCGGCACGCGCTTGCATCCGCGCCGTCGGTGAGGGTTTCTCTCCCTACTCGACCAGTGAACCATGTTTCCGGGGGAAGTTCTGAAGAATTTTCTTTGAGGAATAAAATGTAGTAAAGATAAACATATATAGTGTATATAACATACATTATACGTATATATATTTATTTATTATAAAGATATACAGTGCGTTGCAAAATCATAGGACACCCCCCAAAAATATGAATATCTCGGCTTCTAGAAAAAGCCGTCTATCGCAACTGGTAGAATCAGAACCGCCTCTATAAAAAACCTATACAAACAAGTAGCCAGATCATCCGAATAGTTTTCCGTATTTTTAGACAAATTTTTTTAGTTTTGTAGTCGTTGCAAAATCATAGGACACCCCTCGGAAGTCTCCTTACAGTTGAATTTTTTATCCATCCAGCAACGATGGTAGCACTTGTCCGGTGTATGGTAATTCTATTAGAGTTACGGTTTGAGTTGCTCCCTTTCCCTCCGCGAGTGAAAGCCAGACTTTCCTTTTATACGCGCCTGATATCTTTGCCAGTGCCCAGTCTTTGTTAGATTCTCTTCCCTGGTTTCAATCAGAACGCCTAACGAGCATGGCAGCACGCTTCGCAGGACCCTACGCTAGTTGTCCATATCAGTGATTTTGCTATAGGATTTCATTTCTATCCTCTTTCTTTCGTAGAGCTGACACAGGTTGACCGTACATGGTTTTGTTTGATGTAGTCTTCGTGGTTTTTATAATAACAATTTATTTCAACAAAAAACAATTTAGAAGATCGAGTCCGAGAACTCGAACGCCACTTCTTTGCCTGTCAGCTTCCTGTATACCGTCACAAACGTATCGACCTTGTGATCAACGTTCGTCTGTCGGGCCTTATCGAGGTGAACCTCCAAGAGCTTCTTGTCGTCGAGCTTGACACGTGTACGCTTTCCGACCACCTCAGCAGGGAAGACCATTTCATCGAGCCATGCCTCGTAGACTGCAGTAAGGGTACGGAAACGCGGCCTTTTCTGTTTCATTGGAACTTTCTTCGATGGGCTTGGGTAGGATAAGACGCTTGGCCAGAAAGAGCACATGTTTTCCTCCAAACTTCTTCTCAAGCTCACGAACGAGCCGCACTTGCACTTTGTGAAACTTTTTAAGCTGCGGAACGGAAACGTATACAACAATCACTGACTTGTTTCCAATTTCAATTTCCCGTACTCCTACAATGTAGAGTTCACGAAGCTGAGACTTAATATCTTGACTATCAAATCAACCAGCGCTTGAAACTTGCTTCTCTAATTCCTTGGTAACCGACCCATCGGGCTTCATACTTATCTATGATCTCAGGCATTTTGTGCACTCAGTTGAGACTCAAACTTGGGTAATTAAACCCAAGTTTAAGTTTCAACTCTCAAGGTTATAGCTAATTCTTTCTAATTCTAAGAACTTCTGCTATTTATCCTGGTGCACTCTTATTTCTATTCGTAGTGAGAATTTGGAGCACCAAGCTATGGTTTTCTTTGAGCTCCTAAAAATGGCTTCGATGCTCATGGTAGAGCCATCAGGCGCGTATAAAAAGAAAGTCTGGCTTTCACTCGGAGGGAAAGGGAGCAACTCAAACCGTAACTCTAATAGAATTACCATACACCGGACAAGTGCTACCATCGTTGCTGGATGGATAAAAAATTCAACTGTAAGGAGACTTCCGAGGGGTGTCCTATGATTTTGCAACGACTACAAAACTAAAAAAAATTGTCTAAAAATACGGAAAACTATTCGGATGATCTGGCTACTTGTTTGTATAGGTTTTTTATAGAGGCGGTTCTGATTCTACCAGTTGCGATAGACGGCTTTTTCTAGAAGCCGAGATATTCATATTTTTGGGGGTGTCCTATGATTTTGCAACGCACTGTATACATACATTATGCATACGTAGTATATACATATAATTTAGAGCTACACTTATTCCGTTCCTTGTATGCGATTTCGAGGCAAAATAAAAGATAAATACCGAGGCAAAATGACGGGTAAATACTGCGTGGCCGAGGCCGAACGAGGATATGCACGAAAACACCAGTTGGTAGGTTGTTTCGTAGGAGTTTCGCGGCCAAGATGCCTTTCGAGGTATGATGCATCAATCAAGCATCTCGCCACGCTGAAGTCGACATCAGAATGCCAAACTTTCCGTGAGAAGTGCCGCACGAGAAGGATGCTCTCAAGGCGCGCCTGCACCAGCCAGATGGATGCCCTTCCCAGCAGGATAACCCGCTGATGACACCGAAGCATAATGTATACTAGGTTCATGAAACGTATACATAATCGAACACTATTTTGTTAGGAAACTTTATGATGCGTAGCTATACAGCATATGTTGTGCGTCAGCAAAATGAAGGAACCTCGTGGATCAGTCAAACCGCAAAAAGTCGGGTAGATCGCAAGACTTAAAGCAACAGTCCCAGCAGGGTGGGCGTGGTCGGAAACGACTGCAATCCCCTCGGCCGATTCCGACCACGCCCACTTCAGCTCCCTCCCTAGCGGCTTTCCAAGGTGAGTTTTTGTTCAGTCACACTTCTTACGTTCTTGACTAGGGGCTGAACAGCTCCGAAGTGGGAATCGGCCGAGGGGATTGCAGCCGTTTCCGACCACGCCCACCCTGCTGGGACTGTTACTTTGATTTATCAATGTTTTGCAATAGCATAATTGTGATAACACCCCAACGTTTATCAACATCTAATGAGCACAGACTCGGACATTCCACATTAATCTGCGGTGACAGCTGGAGGGCAGTACAGGGAGGAGGGGAACATATAGGGTAGGCAACAAGGGTAGGATACTTGTTGATTTACTGCTCCGCCCAATGAGCGATCGCCTAATCACCTAATCGCCTAGTCATCTAATCGCACCCACGTTCGCCAATTAGGAACACTTTATAAGCTATCTATAATTGAGCATTGAGACGTCGTTCCAGCGTCTTATCGGCTGTGGTGATGCTCTCTACTTTTACCAGCATACGGGTCACGTCCATATTAGTGTTGATGACGTGAGTGGAAGGAAGTACAGCGGAATACGTAGAGATTACGCAGGGAAGGGGTCCCAGCGGGATCAATCTGGTATACCAAAAAATCGAACACGACTGCAGAGAATGACGGGACCTACGACACAGCATGAAATAGAGGGTATGCAAAGCCTACTCACCGGCCGCCGAAGGGAAGCGTTGAGACCCGTTGACTGCACTAGTTTGAAGTAACTAACTCGTTGGCGCGCAGGAGGTATGCCCCTAAGAAGAGGTTTCCCCACAGTGGATGTTCTCTTCCATTCCAATCGTAAGTAAGCGGCATTTTTCCCGGCAAAGGCGCGGAAAATGACTGGAATGTTCCCTCCCAGCGTAGTAGCATGTCCAGTATCCTATCGCAGCACACTACGTAGACAATTGCTGGTTTTAGCGAATGTACGACACCCACTTGAACCATGTCTTCTTAGAGCCGAGATAAATGCTTTCGAAAATTTTAGAGACCAAATCTACAGAGCTGTTATTAAGAATATATATCCTTCTATTTTATAAAGCGCTAACTTTGTGTGTCGGTTGTATGTATGTATGTATGTATGTATGTATGTATGTATGTATGTATGTATGTATGTATGTATGTATGTATGTATGTATGTATGTATGTATGTATGTATGTATGTATGTATGTATGTATGTATGTATGTATGTATGTATGTATGTATGTATGTATGTATGTATGTATGTATGTATGTATGTATGTATGTATGTATGTATGTATGTATGTATGTATGTATGTATGTATGTATGTATGTATGTATGTATGTATGTATGTATGTATGTATGTATGTATGTATGTATGTATGTATGTATGTATGTATGTATGTATGTATGTATGTATGTATGTATGTATGTATGTATGTATGTATGTATGTATGTATGTATGTATGTATGTATACGTCTATACGGTGGCCCCTTGGACAGCTCCACTTCCGGCAGTGGATTACCGCCAGTTTTGGCTAGGCGGTGGGGGATGTCCAGGCCATCAGCATCTATGAGTGAAGTCGAAGAAAATGTACCCTCAGTCCCGTGCAGCCACCGTCCTTCCTGGCAGAGAGGACAACGGCAGAGGGGGAGAAATCTCACGGAAAGCGATCTGTCCAATTGTTTCTAAATATTGCTACAATCAACACTCGTGGACTTACCAGCGATGCCAGAATAGACCAATTGATATCAGAGTTAGATAGATGTGCTGTGGATGTGACATGTGTGCAAGAAACGCTGAGGCATCAGGCAGGAACATGGAAGTGGCATACAGAACATGAAATTGTCCTAGGAGCAGGATCGAACAGCGGAAGAATCGGTGGAGTTGGCTTTGTTATAGCCCCACATCTGAGATCGAGGATAACCTATTATGAGGTGTTTTCTGAACGAATTGCGGTGCTCGTTCTTGAACTAGGCAAAAATACCACGATGAGATAATATCAGCATATGCGCCTACTGGAGCTTACGACGATGATGCTGTAGAGGAATTCTATGATATGTTGGAAAGGGCAATAAGCAATTCTCCAAAAGGAACTTACATCGTATGCGCTGGTGATTTCAATGCTCACTTAGGCCGAGGAAATCCCGAAGAAAAGTTTGTTGGACCATTCGGAATCCCAGGAAGGAAATAATCGTGGCGAAGCTTTGGCCCAATTTTGTGAACGATCTCGATTAGCTGTGGCAAATTCGTACTTTCAAAAACGCAAAGGACGTCGATGGACATACCATACCCCGAATAGGCAGATGTACTATGAAATCGACTTCGTCCTGACCAATTGTCTGCGTCTTTTTCATAACGTGACGGTCATCGGAGAGTCGCATTTTAACATTGGTTCGGACCATCGAATAGTCAGAGCAACAATAGCAGTAAGACTCAAAGAAGAACGAAGAAGACTAGCCTCGTACTATTCGCGACGATTTCGATATATACTATCCGAAGAAAGATTGAAAGCGCTCGCTCCTACTGTCGACTTTTCTGCGGAACATGGAAATGTGCTTGTCAGATACGAAAAAGTTGTCTCCGCCATTCGAACAGTTGTCAAAAATGCTTCTGAGCGCGTCCAAAGAAAACCAAGAGAACGATTAAGTGCTGATACCTTAAGATTACTGGCAACTCGAAAAGAAGTGGGAGAAACTTTGACCCCGGTGGCCCGAACTGTATTGAACAAGGCTATACGATACAGAGTTAAAAATGACTATAAAGAATATGCAGCACGAAGAGCGCGAGAAGCAGCCGAAAAGTCGGCAAGTATCAAGAAGACATTTATCAGCACTCGCCTGAAAACAATCATTCCTGACTATTTAACGAAATCAGACGGCTCTGTTGTGCGAAATCGAAAGGACATGGGAGAAGAGATACAAAGCTTTTTCCAAGATTTGTTTTCTAGTAAAGTACAAGTGCAACCGTTCACGATGCCGTTTGAAAAAGAAGATGATGTATGCGATAAAGAAGAATGGCGAGTTTTGGAATCGGAAGTGGCGCTGGCTATCCGGCAAGCAAAAGGAGGAAAGACACCCGGACCAGACCAGATTCGAGCATTAAAATGCCTACAAGAATATATTGCGCGACCACTAGCGGACATATTCACGGAAATACTAGCATCACGAACTGTTCCGAAAGAATGGCTAGATTCCAACACTATTTTAATACATAAAAAAGGACCACGTGATGTTTTGGCTAATTATCGCCCGATAGCGCTTCTCTCGGTGATGCTAAAAATCTTTTCACGCATCATCCTGAATCGCATCCGTCAAATTCTCAATATGAACACATGCAGAGAGCAAGCCGGTTTCCGTGAAGGATTCTCTACTATTGATCAAATACACGTCGTCTCTCAGCTCACAGAAAGATGTCGAGAATACCGAATTCCTCTATGTTATCTTTTCATCGACTTCAAGAAAGCATTCGACACGGTTGAACATCAAGCAGTTTTAAACGCACTCATTGCTTTCGGAATTCCTCGAAGATATATTGAAATAATACAACAATGCAACACAAATTGCTACACTGACGTCAATCTGCTCAAAAACCCGATCCGTGTCAAGATTCAGCGCGGAGTACGACAAGGCGAAGTCATTTCTCCGAAACTTTTCTCTGCTGCCCTAGAACTTGTTATGCAAAGTATCCAATTACCTTGCGGCATTGACATCGATGGTGAAAGACTCCGATACCTCATGTTTGCGGATGACATTGTGCTAATCGGTAATGATCCGAGTGAGCTAGAGAACTCATTGGAGATCCTAAGCAATGCATCTCGCTCCATTGGACTTGAAATCCACCCTAGCAAGACTAAATGGATGAAAAACAGTTTCACGAGGGATCACTGCTTACGCCTGAAAGACTCCGTGATTGAACAAGTTCCGTCATACGTTTATCTAGGCCAAGCTATCACAATGGATAACGATCTTACAATCGAAATAGGCCGTCGTCGTAAGGCAGGCTGGGCGACATTTAATAAATATCGTGATGTTCTTACTGATAAGCGGCTTGACGCTCAGACTAAAGCCCGAGTGTTTAACACTCATGTTCTACCAGCTTTGGTGTACGGAAGCGAAACATGGAGCACGATAAAACGAAGAAAGAAAGCTGGCATCAACCCAAAGAGCAATGGAACGAGCGATGTGCAATGTTACGTTAATGCATAAAGTTCCTGCTCGTGAAATTCGAAGGCGAACCGGTGTCAAAGATGTGATAGAGACTATCTACGATTCAAAGAAGCGATGGGCAGGACATATAGCTCGTCTCAGCGATAACCGTTGGACAGCCCGAGTGACCGATTGGTATCCCCGCGGAATAAAAAGGCCGCAAGGAAGACCCCCAGCCAGGTGGAGTGATCCTTTTAAGAAACTTTTTGGACAGAGATGGCAACAAATGGCAAGAAATCGAAACGAATGGCATAGATGCGTCCTGCAAGGATGGCGAAATCACCCTTGAAGAGCGGACATCAAGGTATTCAAGGTATGTATGTATGTATGTATGTATGTATGTATGTATGTATGTATGTATGTATGTATGTATGTATGTATGTATGTATGTATGTATGTATGTATGTATGTATGTATGTATGTATGTATGTATGTATGTATGTATGTATGTATGTATGTATGTATGTATGTATGTATGTATGTATGTATGTATGTATGTATGTATGTATGTATGTATGTATGTATGTATGTATGTATGTATGTATGTATGTATGTATGTATGTATGTATGTATGTATGTATGTATGTATGTATGTATGTATGTATGTATGTATGTATGTATGTATGTATGTATGTGTGTCCGTCCGCAAAATGAAGTGAGTGAGAAGGAAGCTCATGGGATAAACAAACCGCTAACAAATCGGGTAGCTCGCAGGATTTGCGCTATCAATGTTTTGCACAAGCATGATTGTGATAACCCAGAACGGCTATATAAACACCTACTGGGCCCTCTCGGTCATTCATATTGTGGAAATTCTATAAACCGCTAGATCATCCGAGCTCGATATCAATGCTAAATGTTTACGAAGTCATGATAAGTGCATTTTCATTCCGCATGCTACTGCGCGCATTACGCTACAATCTTCAGCAAAATTGGACAGCCTTTGAAATTCATGTGACACATCTTCCAAACATCTTACTGTTAGTTTCTCAGCCACGTGACCTAATATTCAGCAAGTTGTCCAGTTTCACTAAAGCCTACCATGTGATGCGCGCGGTTGCGTGCGGAGCTAAACTCCTACTATATATAAGCGGCTAGCGTGTGTCTGTTGTGTGTGTGTGTGTATGTTTGACCGGAAATTCATAGCTCGAGTCACAGTAACGATAGCGCAGTGGTTCTTACATATGTTATAGGGGTGGGATGGGGACACAAGTGGTACGTGATAGGAACTGATAACGACTGATAATAGCTGATAAGAGGGGCTAGAAAGCGAGCATCGCCAATTTCGTTTTGTCGTTCATATTGGTACTAGAGCGTCTATACTTACAAGTGTTATGTGGGGTGGTCCCGGGACATTGGTGGTACATGATGAAAGCGATAGCAACTGATAAGGGCTGATAAGGATGCGTCAGAACGCAAAAGTCGTCGATTCCGTTACCTGGCTCGCGTTGACACCAGAGCAACCATACTTACAAGTGTTATGTGGGGTGGGACGGGGACATTGTTGGTGGGTGATTGAAAGTGATTACAACTGATGGCTGATAATGAGAACGCAAAAGTCGTCAATTCCGTTACGCAGCTTGCGTTGACACTAGAGCGTCCCTACTTACAAATTCTATTTGTAGTGGTACGTGCACATTGTGGCTTACTTAATAGAAGTCGATTGCATAAACTCAAACAAGTCTTCAGCAAATGATAAGTTTCATTTCTATGCAATATCAAGCCCAAACTCATTAAACCGCTAATCCTTTCGGGGTTCTAAATAATGGTGAATGTAAATAAATGATAAGCCTTAGCTCCTCACTTATGTAAATAGGCATATTTCATTTTCATTTTGAGACTGACAGCAATCCTATTCACCGCTAAATTATCTGAATTCAAGAAGAATGTTGGTTGTTTACAGTTGTGAACTATACAGGGTGGACGAAAAGTATAAGACGCCATGTTTTTGTGTGTAAAAGCCAAGAAAGAGAATTGATCAGGAAATCAAACCGACTTCACACAAAGATAGAGTTAAGCTATTTGATCACTTGTGCAGAAGGTGCTTTGAATTTGACGACTCTGCTTTGAGAGAGGCCTTCTGACGTCCAACGACAAAATCAGCAGTGCGCCGCAGGTAGCCAACGGCGATGTCGTCCCACCTCTTCTGAAGCGCTAACTTCAGAGCACCCACCGAGCTGGAGAAGTCTTATGAGGTCTTGCTCTACAACATCCTCACATAGAGGAGTCCATCGGGTTAAGGGCCTGAGAGGAAGAAGGTCACAATTCCTTGCTCCAGTGGCCCGGGAAGTGAGCGCCCAGGATGGCTTTGGTCGATTTGAACGCGTATTAGGGAGCCCAGCTTCATTGAAGAGCAAACGATCATTGAGCAAAATGCTCGTAAATCCAGAACAACATACCGTACCTCATAAAGTCTTTTGCAAGACCTTCGAGTTAATTTTAACATTTGTGGAAGATGAACTCCAATGGAGCTGCACTTTTGGATGTTACCCCGTCACAAACTACCACACCTTCGGGAGAAAGTCTGTTGTAAACTAGACGTTATCTCGGAGACTTGCTCTCACTTTTTGGCAACAACTGCCTCTGACTTTGGTGGTCGCAAAGAAGTTTTTCGAAAATTTTCTCATAACCCAATCCGTAAGAGAGATGCGGCGCACCTCGAGCTCGTGCAGAAACTTTTTGCATTTTATCAGTTGAATCTATTCGGGTTGCTCCAATAAAAACCAGCATAGAAAGAGTCGGTAACCCTTCAAATAATGATTGCTTCCCAAGATTTTCTGGAAGGAGTGACGGCAGATCCTGAGATCAAAAGCGATGTGACTCACGCTGGCTTCATCGTTGTGAGCCATCCTCTTCTAGGTGATTGCCCCAATCCTCTGAGTGTGCACAGTTCTTGAACTTCCACTTTTCGCAATCCCAGAGACGTGTGCTTGAACCTTGAGAGAGCACCGAACATGTTTCAAAGAGTTGAAGAGGGAATACCGAGTCGCTTTCCGAAGTTGCAATTTCAGAGACCGTCATTGGGCAGCCTCTTGGTAATGGGTCGATGCAAAAAAATCTTCATGGCGAGAGTTCAGATGAACTTTGGACCAAACAACTTATGGTGCTTCTTACATAGTTTCAAAGCTTTCGAAGAGTTTCGAAACACTCTGAAAATACTCCACGGCTCAGTGCCAGCAAGCGGTCAAAGCCGCGTCCTATACTTTTCGGCCACCCTGTATATGCCAGTTTAGCTCCAGACGTTATCACGTATTTTCGATGGACTTCAGCGAAACTGGGAAAGGTCTAACACATTCAATAGTGAGGTGGTTAATGGAGTACCTCATGCTGATATTCCATGGGTCCTCCAGTTTCGCTAAAGCCTGCCGTGTGATGCGCGCGATAGCGGGCGGAGCAAAACTGGTACAATATACGAAAAGAGGTTAAATGCATGCAATTGATTATCATCATGATGACGATGTCATTTTCAATACAAACACTGCTGCTTGTACAGAGTGATTGGGCTACGTATAATTGAGTTGTGAAAGATAGACGGCGTGCACATCTCAACGGGCGCTTTGACAGAAGAGTTGATGGGCGAGCAGACGGTCGCCGAGCTAATGTTGAGAAAGAATTTTCTTAAGTCGAGGGTCCAAACACGCGAGAAAATGGCGATTCTGCTTGAGCTTTCTGTTGGCAGTGAAGGTAATGGGAGCATATAATTTGAATACAAAGGAATTTTGGATGATAGTGACTCCTCAACGATGTAGGGGAGATTTTTATATTCCTGATCGACAGGGTCGTAGTACGCAAAACGTACATGGCTTGAAAGCATTCGTAGCTGTTAGAGCCGGTCTCCCGACTGAGGTACTGAATGCATTAACAAAGTGCAGGATGATGACTTTGCACACTCGTCATGGATGTAGACAGCGGTACCCTAGAGCAGGGTCAACCGTTACGTTGGACCGATATTGGAGCGACGTTGGACCGATGTTCACCGCTCTCCGCGCCGGCATTCACTCTCGCCACCCGCGAGCCGTCTGTGTCTCCGTGCGTACGTTCACTCTCGGCATTACTCTCGTCGTCGCGTTGGACTTTGTCCAACGGACGGTTGACCCTGTCCTAGAGGGTGGTCATATAGACACTAACCACATCGTTCTTCACCGACTTCAGCTGTTTTCTCAATAGGGCTTCTGACTGCAGTTCATTCAGAAGAATAATGGGTGGCGGTCTGGCAAGAGAAGAAGTATCGAAACTGCGAGGTGATTTCATGGGCTGATGGTAAACACGCTCATCTTCTGGTTGAAGTTTTCGATGTTCGACTTCTTGGGTTTTGTAGCGCGTAGGCGCTAAGAGGTCGAATGAGGTGGTTCATGAGTATTGGTCGATGGATAGAATGGAGTGAATTGCTCCTGTCGAGTTTTGGACGTGGCCAAATCTCGAAGATGAAAAAGAATGTAGCTATGGTGGAAACAAGTGAGGTCCGCGTAGTGTGGATTGCTAACGACGAACGAGGCACTACGAGTAGAAGTTCGATTATCTTCAAACTTTATATCACCGGCTAATGGTGGTTGTGCTGATGGGACGTTGTGAGATTTCAAAGAGTATTCCTATGCGCTTGGATGTTTCAATGAAGAGGTTCTGGTTGTGCAGATGCAGTAGTTGTGGCTCTGATGGCCAGTAGTTAGCGCGGGGAGTAGGAAAGCTTGTGATCAGTCAGACATCTACGCGGATTTGTCTGTGGCCAGTCTTTTAATATTCGTGCAAGGCCAGATGGTAGGACATGAGAGGCGTAGATAACGCGAGAGGAGCGTAGCGCCGCATCTGATCTCGGTCTGCTGTCTGAGGTCATTACTGTTGCGAATTAGTTTCGCGTTATGGGTATTGGCGCAGAAACGAGCATCATTACTGCCGAGTCGTATACTCTTCCTGGTTACGTGCTATTCAGAAACAACTAGTGCGTGGATCGCCAGATTGCTGATACAATTGATTGGTGACCCGCTAATGATGTTGGAACACTTTGCGTACCTGATATCAGTTGATGTGGACGGTCTACACGTCCTCGCCTGCATGTCGCTAGTATGTCGGTGGCTTTAAAGTTGCCTTTCACATAACTTTGGCAACTGTATGCTCTACGTATATTGGAATGGACAGCACTGTGGTGCTGCTTGTAGAGTTGTTGTGTGTTGGACGAAATGACGCTTTATAGCCAACTTTACGTAGCGACTTAGTACGAGAAATTTTATAATGATTCATGACATTGTTGGTGTTAGAGAAAATAATCACAAGAAGAAGTTGCATCAGTGAAATTCACGGCATTTGTTGGTGCATGGAACTGACGAGAACCCTCGCAAGGCAATTCTGCTAGACTATTTCATCAAGTACATAACCAAACGCCAGCACAAAAGCGAAGCGCAAAATTGGTGCTGAGCAGAAGCACCTGGAAATCAGTGCGTGCAAGGGAGATCAGGTTGTTACACAATTCTCAGACAATGTTGCTGATTTTTGATTTAGATGCTCTTTTATTTCTTTGATCTATTCACATAGTATATACCAACTAGTTATCGAGCACAACACTAGCTCATCAGCGCGATCAATAGAGGTGTCTGAGAAGGCATGTGGTCTCCAGGTGCTATTCGCAGTTCACGGGCACTCGAGTCATCTGAATCACAGATGAAGCAACCTGCATGTTCGGGGATATAATTCTTGGACCGATTCTTAAACTCGAGCTGTGATTGGATTAGAGACTTCTTTCCTAAAGAGGGCGTATAAAAGCAACCCATGGTCCTCTCGTATAAACATCAGCTCAGGTGCTAAACACGGAGGTAGCTGAAGAACTCCGGTCGTCCATAAACGGCTCCCAATTCCTCCCTGACTTTCTATCCTTGCAAAGGTGGAGTTTATCGCAAAAACAAACTTTTCCTTGGCATTAGACTTCAAGAGATAACAGAATCGTTCGCCAGTCAACTATCTGTGTTAAATCGTTTGTCTTGCCATCACTGACTGCCTTGTATATAGGGCTTTGTTCCAACGCTTCTCTTCGTATTCTGCCAAAAGTACAGTAGATTCTGCTCGGAAAGAGGAGACTTGTTTGTCAGTACTCACCGAATTCTTTTGAGGCCTAAAGCTGACGCACCGGCTGTTGATCTCTTTTAGAAAAGAAAAGCCCTGCGACGCAGAGCAGCAGTCACCGAGTCTATGTGCTGGAGGTCACCCAGAAGGAATCATAAGGAAAGCGCCAACAATAACATAGATTACAACCGAGCTAAATACGCGAATCGGCGTGTTCGAGACTGTGTAGATATAGACTCTTCCAGTACATGTTCCAAACTCTTGCTCCGCCCGCTATCGCGCGCATAACACGGTAGGCTCTAGCGAAACCGGAGGAATTAAGGAACATCTGGTGATCTACTCCACAAAGCAGCTCACTACTGGATATGTCAGTGGAGTGATCTGAGGTTGGAGGATCTCCACTTGCATCCAATCATATCCAGTCGAGATCCCGAGAAGAGATTTGGTGAGGAGCTGTGCCACTGAAGTGACGGGACTTTATAGAAAGTTGCGCTAGCATAAAGAGGGCGTTGTCAGCCATTCGTTGTTGTGATATTCTCGCGTAGTACTACTTAGCCAAGGCCCTTAGTCCAACATAGAATTCTATAAAGTACCCCGCACTTCCGGTGCACAAGCGCCTATATACCGCCACTTACGGATCTCGGTATACATTCGCGTTAATGAGCGCAAGGTCTGAGTCGTAATATTTATCACAACTCTCGTAAACACCTAGCATTTTTCTTGAATCCTGACAATATAGCGGTGATTAGAGTTTTGCTGTTAGCCTTAGAATGAAAATGAAATATGCTCCTTATAAAAAGTGAGATCTGATGCTTATCTTTGCTTTACATTCACACTTTCGCAAATCCTAAAGTTGAGCGGTTTAATGAGTTTGGCTTCGCTCGCTACCGCGCGTCAAAGTACATAGGCGGTAACAAAAATGAGCACAGCCGGGCCCTTGTGTTGAACAGCACTCATGCTTTTGATGAATCTGAGAGATGTTATCAACGAAGGTGACTATACTGCTGGTGATAAAGCAATTGTTTACGGGAGCTCGTCAACCCCACAAACGTCCATCATTTTTCGGAAGAGTAACCAATGGCTGTAGGCCGTGCGCCGGCCTTGAGTAAAAGCATAGCTTAATCCCTAATGTTGAAGTTGCACGATTGTTGTTTACGCTATCAGGACTATGCATGGACAACTATCTATGCTTTGGATGTTGAGATATTCTAGCGGTTGCAATTCTTACGTCCATTGTTACGTCTATGGCATTGAAAGAGAAGCACCAATACTCATTATGCACAACAGCTGGCGGCGGCGCGGGATACGGGACCATCCTAGAAGCTCGGAAGGATTAGCGGTCTAAGCAATCTCGATGGTAATACGAAATCGCAAACTAAATGGTATTTTTTGTCGTCATCTAGATAACATCTTTAACGACTCTTCATTTTTAACGTGATCAATCTTATCAGCCTTAATCAGGTGCTATCGCTTTTGTCCGCCCACCTTCTAGTATTGTTCTCCGTTCCCAGAGTACGAGCCGCCTGTACCATATCTGGAATCAAACATCCTGCACGACGTTCTGGGTAGCCGGCCGCTCATATGAAGCGCGCGACACTCGGTTCTAAGCCCCTTTTCGCAGCCCAGGACATTATCGAGGTTTTAATCGCTTTTTGTCCCCCGAGGCACCTGGTGCAGGCCGCCCAGTATGTTCCCGTCCCACCCCTGTATCATATCTTGAAATCAACTCCTGACGACTTCTGCTACCCGCGCTATGAATTTCGCGACACTTGCGTTCCAGCGCCTTTTATCAGCCCTTATCAGGTGTTATCGCTTTTTGTCCCCCACCCAGTATGTTCCCGTCCCACCCCTGTACCATATCTTGAAATCAACTCCTGACGACTTCTGGTACCCGCGCTATGAATTTCGCGACACTTGCGTTCCAGCGCCTTTTATCAGCCCTTATCAGGTGTTATCGCTTTTTGTCCCCCACCCAGTATGTTCCCGTCCCACCCCCTGTATCATATCTTGAAATCAACTCCTGACGACTTCTGGTACCCGCGCTATGAATTTCGCGACACTTGCGTTCTAGCGCCTTTTATCAGCCCTTATCAGTTGTAACCACTTTCTATCACCCATCAACAATGTCCCCGTCCCACCCCTCATAACACTTGTAAGTATGGTTGCTCTGGTGTCAATGCGAGCCAGGTAACGGAATCGACGACTTTTGCGTTCTAACGCCCTTATCAGCCCTTATCAGTTGCTATCGCTTTCATTCATGTACCACCAATGTCCCGGGACCACCCCACATAACACTTGTAAGTATAGACGCTCTAGTACTAATATGAACGACAAAACGAAATTGGCGATGCTCGCTTTCTAGCCCCTCTTATCAGCTATTATCAGTCGTTATCAGTTCCTACCACTTGTGTCCCCATCCCACCCCCTATAACATATGTAAGAACCACTGCGCTATCGTTACTGTGACTCGAGCTATGAATTTCCGGTCAAAACACACACACACACACACCAACAGACACACGCTAGCCGCTTATATATACCCTAAAATCCCATAGATAAGAGCGGTCCATAGATATTTTTTCAAAAATAAAATAAAAATAAAAATATTTTTTCAAAATCATTTTTTACCGGTAAATTAAACCGCTCTTATCTATGGAATTTTACTGATCGAATGGGCTCTTCAAGTTCTATCCAGAGATCAAATTCCGGCATTTCTAGAGAGATTCCGGCAGAAATTCCGTTAAAATCGCTATTTTTCTATATGAATTGTTTATTAAGTGGGCGGGGTTTAGAGTTGAGGGGCGGAGCTTCTTCTAAACTTCTTCTCCGATTTTTATTTATCCATCCATCAAGTTAGAGGGGTGACTGCATTCAATTTCAATTTCATTCCAATTCATTTTTCACCGGTAAATTAAACCGCTCTTATCTATGGGATTTTAGGGTAGTAGAATCCTTCTAACAGGATAGGGATATCAATTACTTTAAACTTGTCCACCACAGCCTATTGCAAGCGCACTATTTGTCCGACTCCTTCCCATAGCAACCCGTAGAGCTCGCGATTGCCACACAGTGTTGGTGTGTGGATCTCCTTCGCCTCAAGACATAGCCGAATCTTGGGTGGAGGGAGCACCGGTCGCAGACCGGAATTGCGGAGCGCGGTGCCTCCAACTAATCTTTTGGTTCGTCTTCTAATATAGCGCGCACGTGAAAGATTTATGTCAGTTACTGAAGGAAGAGAGGTCCACACACGAGCCTTTGAGGCAATTAGAATCCTTGCTGAGGAGGCCAGCTGAGCAAAGGAATAGGCCCGCGATTGGACAGATGAGCTTCTGTGGCACATAGCAAGGCATGTTAAAAAGCTTCAGTGCTGCTTTAAAGATAGGAATTCACAACAAGATCCGTCGAAGAAGGGGAATTGCATAGTTGAAAGACAGCTTGCATAGTTCAGAGACAGGCGGACTTCCTGAGAATGCTGACGCGCAACAGTAAAAGATTTGACCTCGGCGATCTAGCATGGCTCACACTTGCGCGCTTGACCGGGTATACCCATCAACCAGCTAACCACTCGCCGCAGGTCTATACGTGGCGAATGATTAGTTAGCAGAGAGCAAAGTGCTGAAGAGGACACAGCGATGCGAGTCACATCAAAGCGCAATTCAATGAGCAAGAGAAGGTTCTCATTCCTCGGTTCCTAAGCCGCTTTTCTTTATCCCGGCACCCGTGATCACCTCTACCCTCATTTTTGATGAGCTTTATTTTTCATTGTGAAATCTGCCTTCAAGTGTGATTGTGGGCAGCAGCGTACCATTACGATTCCTACACTTGGCAGATCTGCTGTCCAGCCATAAATTTTTGTTACATAACGAGAACACAACTTGAGATTCCTATTCGCTTGATTTAGAATTATTGCTCCAAGAGGGGACCATCTGGCGGAACGTGGTATGAATGCCCATGTGCGTACGGATATCAAAAGTGCATCATCGACGCGCTGGTACGTTGGCATTCTTTGATAACGTTTGCGATGTATGAGCAACTGCTGCGGTAAAACGGGCATCTTCCCCTTCCTCTCTTGTCCTCTCTATCCCCTACATCCATAGCGTCCCTACCATGACTTTCTCAAAGTTCCGTCAATAGTGAGGAAAGGGGGACAGGACTAACAGCAAGTGCTAGGAGCTCTTCAGCTGACAGTTACTCATAACACGTTGACGACATCGCGCGTTTTCGGCTTTTTTGGCCGCGTGGGACCAGAGCGATTTTGCGAGCGCCGCCGCCTCACATCAAATCCATGGATTTTGAGCTGTAAATACGCAATACTTAGATGCGACAAGGTGTTTCAATGTGTGTAACTTTTCGGAACTTAGAGTAGTGAAAGTTTGATCAATACAACATGTTGTGGCTACGAGAATGCGAAAAGCAAACTTTAGTAATTTTGCCCTAGTGGTTCCGAAATTATTTTGGAAGTGGTTGTTTCAATGAAAACATATATCCTGCTACGCCGCTAGGTTTGTACTCCTCCATTCTGTGAGCCAGGTGGCTCCCGATAATGGTGACGTATGGCTTATAAAATGAACACAAAAAACTGGAAGATCGGCCGTGTGCGCAAAAAATAAATGTAATGGGTGTGGCATACATAGTTGCCACAATGTCACGACGAGGTGCAAAAATGGGGCATGCATAGTTGCCGCGCTGTTGTGAAGGTGTCAAAAATCTATATATGTTCTTTGCAAAACACATTCAAATTCGCAAAATACGTAAGCGTCGATAGGACGAATCAATCGAACGAACTTTTTGGGTGACCTCCTAACTCCTGTCCTGGTTTCTAATAAAATAAATTCTTGAAGTCGAATTATCGCGAAATATGTTGTTATGTCAAAGAATGCATCTGGTGGTGATGTCCGTTCCTCCAAGTGGTGCCACTGGAAACTGCTCACTTTTGTGAGCTGAGCCGACCACGGACATTCGAATGCAGGCGACAGGCCCCCGTGACAGGCCGGCCTACGAACACCCACGTCACATCACAATGTCAATGTCGCTACATGAATCTCGAGATAATGCTACGGCGTCCGCGGGAGCCGACGCGCACTCGCAAAGCCCGGCGAGTGTGAAAAGTATGCGAGGGTCTCCGGTGCAAGGACGGCATCGGGGGGCAACTAGGCTAGTCCAAAAGTCCGCAACGTATGGAAGACTCGCGTTGCGACGTTAAATGTTGGCACGTTAACGGGCCGCTCGCACGAGTTAGCAGAAGCTCTAGAGCGCCGAAGAATTGATTTCTGTGCCGTGCAGGAAACGAGGTGGTCCTGCTGCAAGTCGAGGGACATTGGCCGCGGCTTCAAAGCCGTTCTCTGTGGCGGTCCCAGAACCACCAATGGCGTCGGGATGATTGTCTCTGAACGCTTTCGTGATTCGATAGTAAACGTGGAGCGCTTCGACGACCGTTTAATGAAGATCGTTGTCGTCATGGAACATCAAAAATACCATTTCTTCTCTGCGTACGCTCCGCAGACTGGATGCTCCGAGCAAAACAAGGACAAGTTCTGGAACCTGCTTGATGAGAAGACAGCTGAGGTACCGTCACAAGAAGCCATAATTGTTGCCGGTGACCTCAATGGCCACGTGGGCGCTACGAAAGACGGTTATAGCTGTCATGGTGGTTTTGGTTATGGGTCACGTAATACTGATGGCGAACGAATTCTTGAATATGCAGACTCGCATAATCTCGCCATAGTAAACACGAAATTTCGAAAACGTGACTCACATCTTATCACATTCTATAGCGGTAAAACCAGAACACAAATCGATTTCGTCCTTGTTAGGCACCGTGATCAAGGGCTCGTAACGGACGCAAAAGTAGTACCTTATGAAACGGTCGTCACACAACACCGACCATTGATTTGTACGCTAAAAATCGCCCCACCGAGACCGAAACTAGCCGAAAGATGTGGGCCAGCGAGAATCAAGTGGTGGCGACTGAAGGAGAAAGAAGCGGCCGTCGTTTCCCGCATTCGATTACCAGCGGTAACGACTGTCGACGAAACTTGGAAAGGTGCTGCCGAAGCGA
Source organism: Ostertagia ostertagi (assembly GCA_036418205.1). NCBI lineage: Eukaryota > Metazoa > Nematoda > Chromadorea > Rhabditida > Trichostrongylidae > Ostertagia > Ostertagia ostertagi. The sequence continues at coordinate 1,545 of MU870493.1, read as the reverse complement.
TCACCCAGGTTGCGCGATCCGAGCTCGGCACGAGGCAGGCAGCCTCGACGGAGAAAGGTTGATAAGCAAACATGACTGCGGACGGATCGAGTTAGAGGGAAAGTACGAGAGAAG